>PVJS01004964.1:31881-66526 GCA_004027185.1 Glis glis | reverse complement strand
CGTTTCAGTCTGGACTGAATCTGAGAATCATGCCTTTTTAAGGAGGAGCCGTGTCGTGACCCCCGGATAGAGCGGGTGGCAGAAGCCAGGGATGCCCAGGGGAGCACTATTCTTGGTTAGGGCACCACCCAGCTGTGTGGCTGTGAGCAGGCCCAGCATCGGGCTGGCCTTTTGCATGAGCCTGGGGCAGGCCAATTCCCAGGGGTCCCCATGGAGCAGGTCTGTTTGCAGATGACCTCTCTTGGCTGGGGAATTCCCATTTGTCTTGCTCAGACCCTGCGTTTACCTGTCGCTCCACTGTCAAAGGCCTGAGGGGACCTTCTCTTTTTCTTTCTTCTTCTTCTTCTTTTTTTTTTTTTCCAGTACTGGGGATTGAATCCATGGGCATTCTACCTCTTAGTTATACCCCCAGACCCCCTTTTTTGTGATACTAGGGAATGAACCCAGGGACATTCTACCTCTGAGCTATAACCCCAGTACTGTTTTATTCTTTATTTTCAAACAGGGTCTCATTAACTTGCAGAGAGCCACACTAAGTTTCTGAGGCCATCCTCTAACCTGCAATCCTTCTGTCTCAGACTCCCAAGTACCGGGATTATAAGCGTGCACCACCAGCCCAACTCCCTGCACTCCCCCCCCACTTTTTTTTTTTGCAGTACTGAGGATGGAACCCAGGGGCATTCCACCTCCAAGCTACACCCTCAGCCCTATTTTTTTTTTTGTGGTACTGGGGATTGAGCCCAGGGGCATTCTACCTCCGAGATATACCCCCAGCCCTATTTTTTATTCTTTATTTTGAAACAGGGTCTCACTAAGTTGCAGAGGGCCTCACTAAGTAGCTGAGGCTGTCTGTGAACCTGCAATCCTCCTGTCTCAGTATTTGGATTACAAGCATGTGCCACCATGCCCAGCTCCCTATTTTTCATTCTTTATTTTGAAACAGGGTCTCATTAAGTTGCAGAGGGCCTCACTAAGTAGCTGAGGCTGGCCGCTAACCCAGCTCCTCCTGTCTCAGCCTCCAGAGTACTGGGATTACAGGTGTGCGGCACCACGCCCGGCTCCGTGGGGATCTCCTCTAGACTGACCCTAAACTCAAGGGCACGACTTGGAGCATGATGGGAGCTCTAGGGCAGGCGGTTCAGAGCCGGGGCGCAAGCACCTTCACACTTGCTTATGTTTCAGGGCCCTGGGGGCCCTGGTCTGAGGTCACAGAGGACACTCATAAACCCACAGGCCAGCCTTCTTCCTCATGTCCCTGCTGTGAGCCCTCCAGGGAGCTGCGGCGGCCTCTGCTGCCCCCCAGTGGTAGTGGAGACCCAATGCGAGGGCTGCAAGCGGGAGCACGGCAGGCTGTGGAAGGGCCACCAATGTCTCTAGGGTCCCAAACACAGCTGTCAGCAGTTGGAGCCCTCTGCCTCACCCTGATGGTGCCTTTCCACCCTGCCCTGTGGGTGACTGCTCCCCCATCCAAAGCCCCCCTTGGGAGGGGGCTCAGTACCCACCCTCATGCCCTCGAATCGGGACAGTGCCCTCAGGGGACGCAGGGCCCTCAGTGTGCGCAGGGATTTGATGGGGCCCAGCTCCGAGTAGCCCAGCCAGTTGGCCACCAGGCTGATGATGGAGACCTGCAAAAGGAGAGGGGATGGTCAGCGAGTGCAGGGCCCTTGAACTCCCCCCAAGCCTGGGGACCCAGCCCCCAAGTATAGATCCCCCATGGTGGGGTGGTCTTCCTGAGCTCACAGCTCCTGGTTGTCTCCCTTGGCCCCCCTCCCTAGTGGGTGGTCCTGTCTGGTGGGAAGAGCAGTCTTGGGACCTGTCCTGGTACCTCTAGAGCCCTGGCTCCACCTCAGAGATGTCACCAATTAACTGGGGATGACAGTAAGTGGGGGGGACGGTACCCGCCTCCTTCATGGGCCTGTGTGGCCATCAAAGAGGATATAAAAATCCTCTAAGCAACTGAGCGAGGTAGTGCATGCCTGTAATACCAGTACTTAGGAGGTTGAGACAGGAGGATAGCAGGTTCGAGGTTAGCCTCAGCAACTTAGCAAGATCAGCCTTGGTAATTAAGCGAGACCCTGTTTCAAAATAAAAAATACAAAGGACTAGGGGACCAAAAAAAAAATCCTCCACCTATATTGGCAGGAACCATAGGTGCCCCCAGGCCTGTCTTCCCTCAGGAGGAAGGTGGTCTCTTATTCCTCTCCCTGGGCAGCTGTGTCTGAGAAGCCAGTCTTTGTGTGTGTGTGTGTGTGGGGGCAATGCTGATCTGGGGGTCAGACTCTCCGTGAGGCCTCAGGCAGGTCCTACCCTCCAGGGCCTGGGCCCCCTAAAGTCCTCGGCCACGACAGCCTCTGGAGCTGGCCGGGGGACTGGGGCCGGGCGGACTCACGTCCACGATGAGGAAGTCCAGCCAGCACCAGGCGTTGGTGAAGTACACCTTGAAGCCGTAGGCCACCCACTTGAGCAGCATCTCCAGGATGAAGATGTAGGTGAAGACCTTGTCGGCGTATTCCAGGATGGTGCGGATCACTCTGCGCTGCTCGATGTAGATGTCCTCGAAGGCCTGGGGGCACCAGCATGCCCTGTGGGTGGCCAGGGCCCGGAGGCTGGGGCAGCGGCCACGTCCCCTACCCTGCCTGACGCCGCCGCTTCCAAGGGGTCTAACATGGGAGCCAGATTGGGGGCAGCTGTGGGCATCTCCCAGGCCTCTCCCATCATGGGGAGGAGCAGCCTTCCCAGTGGGTGGGGAGGAGTCTCTCAGTTCTCAATCATCTGCTAGGGGGTTTCACAGTGGCACATTTTCAATCTTGCCCTCCACGTTAATCCCAAACACCTGGGGCCCACCTGCCTCCCCAATGGCTGGGGGGTGCACCCAACTCAGAACCCACAGAACAAGGGGAGCCTGTCTGTTACTTGAAAGAGCAAATGCATTCTAGACATATCCCAGAGGTGCAGGTGAGTCTCCTTCAGGGTCCTCTGGATTCAGGACTGTCCAGGTGGCCTCCGTCCCTGGTATGGAGGGGGGGGGGAGCCCCAGGGGCAACCAGTAGGGGCCTGGCACCCACCCCTGCCCCATCCCTTGGGGTGGTACCTACCAGGGCCCCGCTGCTGAGCAGAATCATGAAGACGATGAAGGTCTCAAACCAGTTGTGCTCGACAATCTTGAAGCAGGCCCTGCGGAGGGTCCACCACTTCTTCCCGCGGCCCTGGGAGATGTCCACGTAGAGGCAGGGGCAGCGCTGCACACAGGCTAGGGGGCATGGCCGGGTATCATCTCAGGGTGCCTCTCCCCAGCCTCTACCTCACAGCCTCCCAGGCCCAGGAGCCCACCTCCTCCCCACATCTGAGCCACCCGTGGCAGGCTCAGGTCCTCCCCCGACAGCCCACTCCACCATGGATCAGCTGCTGTCAGGGATGGATGTGCAGAGGAAAGATGCTCTGTGGACGGGGGCTCAGGCCACCAGCTGTCTCTAGCCTCCCCCACCTCGCCAGGCAGGCTCCACTCTGTCGGGCCCAGGCCCTCTCCAGGTTCTCCAGGCTGTGTCCCGAGGCCTGGGCTCAGGGGCTGGCTCACCCAGGGTGGCCACAGACTCTCCAGTGCCTCACCCTCTGTGAAGCACTCCTCGGGCTGCTCCCCCTCAGGGTTCTCCTCGGCCTGCTCCTCGGGGTCCTCCTCGGGGGGCTTGTAGTCGGCTGTGCTGCAGACGGAGGAGTTCCCGTCGTAGAGGGGCTGCGGCGGCTTCTGCAGGGGCCACAGGGGAATGTGACCCCCAGGTCCCAAGAGACCCCTCACCCTCCCGCCAGGTGGGGCAGGATGGGAGACCAGAGAGAAAGGAGAGAGACGGAGCAGCAGACTCGTTCGTTCATTCCTTCACTCAGTCCTGGTTATTGAACTGTCACTGTGCCCTGAGCAGGGGGACAAAGGTGGCCGTGGTCCTCTCTGGGCTCGTGAGGCCTGGGAAGAGGCACTGAGGTATGAGGAGACTGGTGAGGGGCCCGGGTAAAGGAGGCAGCAGGGACTGGAGCTGGGGCTGGGGGTGGCTCCGTGGGGCTCAGCTGCTGGGGGGTGTGAGGGCTTAGAGAGGCATGAGGGGGAAAAGAGGCCCGGAGGGGGCAGGGGTAAGAAAAGGGGTCAGGATGGAGCAGGGCTGCCACATCCCACAGAGGTCAGGCCTGTGGTGCCCCAGTGTCGGAGCTTTCCCCTCCAGGGTCGGTTTGGCAGAGGGATCCAGAAAGGATGGAAAATTTTCCCCAGCCAAGGCCCCAGTTGGGTGCCAAGGGAACCTGATCAGAGTTGGGAGGGCCAGGCCTCCTCCACCTCCTCCCGGTGCCGTCCCAGGCCAGCTTCCCAGGCCTGGCCTCCACTGCGCAAGAGGGCCCTTCATGTGGTGGCAGAGGGGATTAGGCAGCTTGGTGGGGGGCAGCTCTGCATCCAGGGCAGTGACCAGAAAACTGGGGGGTTGGTGGGTTTTGTTTCCAGTTGACAGAAAGGGAAACTGAGGCACAGAGAAGTAGGTCAGACAGGGCATCCACTGAGCTGCTTGCCCTACCTGTGCACCCTGACTCCCACAATCCTCCTAGGAGCCATGCTTGCCCCCTGTAAAGAGCCCCCAGCTCCCTCCTCCCTGGAGCCTTGGACCCAGCGCTCTCTGGTCCCTCCCCCACCGAGTTCTTCATACCGAGGTCGAGGTCAGTGCCACATGGCCCGGGTATTTATAGCTCAGCAGGCACTCAACCCCCTGGTAAGTCAGCGTGCCGCATATTTGGGGGGGAATAAGGAGTCAAGAACTTTCAGGGCAAAGTTCATTAGGCTCCAGTGCCCAACCAGGCCCAGGCCCTGGTGTGGGGTGGGCAGGGCCCCTGGCCTCACTCACATGCTAGAGGGTGGGTGAGGGGGGCTCGGAGTCGGCTCCCCTGGGACGCCCAGGCAGGGTCCCAGCCTCTGCCCTGGCCTCTGGGGTGGCAGCCACCTGTGTTCCAGCCCCCTCCTCACCCTTGCAAGGGAGGGGCTGGAGGAGGGGGACATCATGGCCCAGCAGCAAGGCCCCTGCGTGGCTGGGGGAGATTAGGGCTCCTGTCCTGAGGCTGCGCTACAGCTCTCTACCGGCCTTGTCCCCAACTCCCATGGGCCCCCTGGCTCCTCTCCTCAGAGTCTGGCAAGCACTTGGCAGGGGCTTCAAGCCCAGAGGAGGATTTAAGAGAGGCCTCTTGGCTAGGCATGGTGGCAAATGCCTGTAATCCCAGTACTTGGGAGGCTGAGACAGGAGGATCTCAGGTTCAAGCCTGCGCAGCCTCAGCAACTTAGCGAGACCCTGTTTCAACATAAAAAGGAAAAGAGCTGGCAGTGTAGCTTGG
This sequence comes from Glis glis, assembly GCA_004027185.1. NCBI lineage: Eukaryota > Metazoa > Chordata > Mammalia > Rodentia > Gliridae > Glis > Glis glis. The sequence goes on along the minus strand of PVJS01004964.1, from coordinate 61,171 downwards.
AGGTAGAATGTCCCTGGGTTCAATTCCCACAGTACGAGGGAGATTTCTCTCCCCAACCCTTCCTGGAACCAAGGTGCTGCGGGTAGGCGCTGCCTGCTCAAGAGCACCACCTGCTGGTGTGAGAGCCCAGGGGGCGTTTGGCTTGGCCTATCATTTCAATAAGGATAATACTGTCACCCTTTATACAGGGTGTGCACAACGTGTCACTGTAATGCTCTCAACAATGCCACGGGGTAGGCACCTCCCCTCCCTTTTTTTTTTTTTTTGCATACCAGGGATTGAACCCAGAGGCATTCTACCTCCGGGCTACACCCCCAGCCCTATTTTTTATTCTTTATTTTAAAACAGGGTCTCACTAAGTTGCGGAGGGCCTCACTAAGTAGCTGAGGCTGGCTGCAAATCCGGATCCTCTGGTCTCAGCCTCCCAAGTACTGGGATTACAAGCGTGCGCCACCATGCCTGGCTCTCCCCTCCCATTTTTCAGATGGAGAACCAGAGGATCAGGGTCACGCAAACATTTGCAGGGACTCACCTTGACATCCTCAGGCTCGGAGAACGTGTCGGTCTCCTCCTCGGTGGGCATCTCCAGGTCGGACTCCTCGGAGGCGATGGGTACCTGAATGGTCAGGTAGGGGTTGTTGATGAAGTTGAGGTGGTCCAGCTCGATGCCCGAGGGGGTGCCGTCGGCCAGGCCCACATGGTTCAGGATGTGACTGTCCTTCTTCAGGTCCTTGTCCCCCTCATCCGGCGGCGGCTCCTTCTTCTCATCCTCGGGGGCGCTCTCCCCGGCCTCCTCGGCGCCCCCGGGCTCCCCAAGGCTGAGCATGATGTCCTTGGGGCTCAGGACCTTGCCGTGCAGCAGCCCCAGGAGGAAGGCCTTGGCGAAGCCGATGCCCCACTTGATGCGCCCGATGGCGATCTGCAGGTTGTTCATCTCGCCGTCCTCGTCCGAGGCCGCCAGGCTGTCGGCGCTGAAGGAGCTCAGCAGGAGCGCCAGGAACAGGTTCAGCACCTAGGAGCCAAGGGACAGGGAGCCTCAGCCGGCGCGGGGGGCCTCGGGTCTACGGGCTGGACCTGCCACATGGTGGGCACGTAAAAGGACGTCACCTTAGGGACGCTCACAACTGCTCATGGTGGGGGGGACTGTTAGCACCATCCTCACACTGCAGGTGGGGAAACTGAGGCTTGCTCTGGTGATGGGACTCTGTCGCCCAAGGCAGTGGCAGGGTTTGGGTGGTATGCTGGGTGACAGGGGCTCTTTCTATGGCTCTGTCCTCTATCTTTGCTGTCAGAGGATGCAGAAAAAAGAATACGGCTCAAGTCTCTGAGCTTCTAGAACTGGAAATCTTAGTCTTTGATCCTTCTTTTCTTCATCTCTAAGTGGGACTTTGTGTGGGGGAGCACTGGGAATTGAACCCAGGGGTATTCTACCTCTGAGCTATACCCCCAGCCCTATTTTATTTTTTATATTGAAAAAGGGTCTTACTAGGTTGCTGAGAGTCTTACTGAGTTGCTGAGGATGGCCTCAAACCTGCGAGCCTCCTGTCTCTGCCTCCTAAGTACTGGGATTACAGGCGTGCGCCACCACGCCCGGCTAAATGGGACTTTTAATAGACCCTGTGCTCAGCTGCTTGTCCCCTGTTGCCCTGGAAGGGACATTTGACCTGGAGCTATTCACTCCTGTCTCCCCTTGGGATTCCCTACCCCACCTACCTTCCCCCATCTCTAGTCACAGGGACTTAAGAGACTTAAGGCTACTGCTGTCCTGTCCCCACCCTGATTTTCCTGTAGACAATTACTGCACCCCGCCACTGTTGGTGAGCAAGTGGCCTCAGGGAGCCTGCAGCCTGGTAGATCAGACAAATACGATTCCATGGGTTTAGGTGGCAGTGTAGACTGGGGTGCACAGGCTTTGAAACCGTGCTGTCCGGCTCTGAACTGCAGTTTACTAGCTGTGTGTCCTGAGGCAAGTAGCTTCGCTGCTCTGTGCCTTCATATCCTCATCTGGAATAGGGATGGTTTCTAGTATTCCTCATAGTGTCGTGATAATTCAAAGATCAATACAAGTAGAGCACACAGTGGCCATTCAAAACACTGTTAAAAGCGCAGTGATACGAAACTGAGTCCTAGAGAGGTGGAGTGATTTGCCCTAGGAAAGACGGCACAGGCAGGCTCGAACCCAGGTTGCCAGTCATTGTACAATTTTAAAGGGCACCGTTCACGTAGACTGCAATGTCGGTGACATCCCCAGAGGTTCACACTGGATGGCCCCTCCTTCCACCAGCCTCCCTGGGTGGTGGAGGAAGGTGACACTGGCTGGGATGGGAGGTCCTGGCTCTCTGGGGGGAGGGGGCTGGGGCGGGGCTACCTGTGTGAGTGGACATGACAGAGCAGAGGAGCCTGGGTGTGAATCTATTGCCCCTTCTCAGTGGGTCTTGCTGTCTGGCTTGACCAGCATCCTCCAAGGTTTTTTCATTAATGTAGTAACTATCATATGAACATAGTTATATATATATATATATAACTATAATATATATTAACATATATATATATATAACATATAAATATATGTTAAATATATATTAAAGCCAGGCATGGGTGGTGCACGCCTGTAATCCTGGTACTTGGGAGACTGAGACAGGAGGATCGCAGGATCAAGACCAGCCTCAACAACTTAGTGAGACCCTCAGCAGCTTAGTGAGACCCTGTTTAAAGCTTAAAATAAAAAGGGCTGGGGGTGCCAAATGTGGTGGTGCATGCCTGTAATCCCAGTATTTGGGAGGCAGAGACAGGAGTATCACAGGTTCAAGGCCAGTCTAAGCAACTTAGTGAGGCCCCCGCCACTTAGCAAGACCCTATTTCAAAATTAAAAATAAAAAATAGTTCAGAGGTAGAATGCCCCCAGGTTCTATCCCCAGTACCACAAAACAAACAAACAAACAAATCTTTTGCAGAGAAGTACTGGGAGGACCCCACCCCACACAGCACCCTCCAGCTCCCTGCCTGCCTTTGCCCCCACCCACATTTATCGGTCTTTTCTCTCCCTCTATCAGGGGGAGGCATCCAGTTGCCAGAAACGCATCTGAGACGGGAATTAGCAGCTCTCTGGGTCAGCAGGGTTTGCACACGGCTCCTGCCTGGGACAGAAATAGCCTCCTCGGGCAAGGGCGGCTAGAGGAGGGGAGGGGACAGAGGTCATGTTGCCCTGGGGGCTCTGGGGAGTGGGCTAGTCATGACCTAGTCACTTCCTCTTCTTCACGGTAACTCGGAGGAAGTGACCACCGAGTGCCATGGATGCAGGGGCACGGGTCCCCACCCTCCTGGTGGGGCGCCCTGGTGTCCTCTGGCCGACACCTGCTTCTCCGAGGCCTGGGGGTGTGGTGGGAGGGGACGGTGCCCAAGGAGCTGACCGTGCCGCCTCCCTGAGCAGCTCCACTCCCTCTAAGCAAACTGGCAGAACCACAGAGCTGGGCTGGTAAAGCGTGTCAGTGCGGCGTGCGTGTGTGTGAGTGCACGTGTGTGTGCGTGTATGTGTGTGGGCGTGTGTGCATGCGCGCGCATGCGTGTGAGAGATGGGGTGGCAGTACTCGGAAGCAGTGCGGTGTAGTGGTTGCAGACTCTGCAGTCTTCTTGGGCTCGAACCCTGTAGCTGTCACTTATTTACCCCCCGGGCCTTCGCTTCCTCATCTGAGACAGATCAACCAGTCCATCCCGCAGAGGTGGTCGCAGGGATCAGTGAACAAATACAAGGGACGTGCTCAGAATGCTGGGTAGATGCTGGACGAAGCCGGCCGTCACCAGGGCTATAGTTGGTGTCGAGGTTATCATCATCATCATTATTATTGTTGTTATTTTGTGTGCTGGGGATTGAACCCAGGGGCACACCACCCCCAGCCCTTTTTATTTTGAAAGAAGGTCTTGTTAACTTGCAGAGGGTCTTGCTAAATGGCTGAGGCTGGCCTCAAACCTGTGATCCTCCTGTCTCAGCCTCCCAAGTACTGGGATTGCAGGGGTGCGCTGCAGTGCCTGGCTGAGGTTATCATTATTATGATCTCTGCTCTGACTAGCCTTCTGGTTGGAAGTCACAGACCCCAGTTCTCCCGAGCTGTGTGGCTCTGGGCAGCACCACCTCCGTGGTGTGGGGACAGCACTATGTGTCTTACGGTGTCATTGAGAGGATTAGGAACAATGCACAGAAAGCCCTGTGTACGGGGACCAGAACACGGCAGAAGCCCAGTACTAATGAGGGAGTGTTCTGCCAGTGGCTGCTAGTCCTCCCCAGTGGGAGGTGTCTCATTAATTTTTAGGAGCTACCAATTTTATTACAACAATTATTAACACAAAACCACCTGCCTGTAGGGTCTGACTCCCCTGGTCTCGCAGGACAAGCGCTCTGCTGAGCACTGAGACGAGCACTGTGTAATCCTCATGAGCACCCACCATGAGCACCTTCACTTTCCAGATGAGAAAACCGAGCCCCAAATAGGTTACATTTATTGGTCACGGTTTCCTGGTCAGCAAGTGGCAAAGTGGGGGTTGGAAATTGTGTGTGTGTATGTGTGGGGGGGGGCATTGGGGATTGAACCCAGGGGCATTCTATCTCTGAGCTGTACCTCCAGCCCTATTTTATTTTTTATTCTGAAATAGGGTCTTCATTGCTGAGGGCCTTGTTAAAATGCTGCAACTGGCCTTGAACCTGCAATTCTCCTGTCTCAGCCTTCCAAGTACTGGGATTACAGATGTACGCCACCATACCCCACTTCCCACTCCTATCTTATTTATTTATTTATTTATTTATTTATTGCGGTACCAGGGACATTCTACCTCGGAGCTACACCCCCAGCCCTATTTTTTATTTATTTTGAAACAGGGTCTCACTAAGTTGCAGAGGGCCTCACTAAGTAGCTGAGGCTGGCCACGAACCTGCAATCCTCCGGACTCAGCCTCCCAAGTACTGAGATTACAAGCGTGCGCCACCATGCTGGGCTTTTATTTGTTTTTTATTTTGAAACAGGGTCTTGCTAAGTTGCTGGGAGCCTCAGTAAGTTGCTGAGACTGGCCTCAAACCTGCAATTCTCCTGTCTCAGCCTCCCAAGTACTGGGATTACAGGTGTGCGCCATGATGCCTGGCTCTGGAAATGTTTCTGAGTGTCTACTCAGAAAGACAGAAACCCCCTCCAGACCCTCAACCATCCACAGGCCCTTAAATGTATACTCCCAAACTTCTACTGAGTGCCATGACCCCACCCAATTCTGCCCCAGAGCTCAGCCCAGGTACCTTCCCCATCTCTCCCCACTCGCTGAGATGCCCCCTCTTGGGGACAGCAGGCCTGGGCTCTCCTCCTTCTGCTGAGGTGACACCCCTTCCCCCGCCTGCCCCTGCCCCCAACAGGAGCACAGCGATATCTGAGAAGCGCTGACCCAGCAGCCCAAGGATTCCAGAGGCCTTTGCGGAACGTGGGGACATGCCTGCGTGCGGCTTCCACCCCCTGTGGCCCAGGGCAGTGCGGGCTACCACAGGGCAGCTGGGCACAGCACCGCAGGACCCTGACAGGAGTGACCCCCAGTCCCACCCCAAGAAGGGGAGGAGCCGGGGTGGGCGGGGTGAAGAGAGCCGCCTCCACAGGCCCAGCCACAGAAGTGCCGTCCAGTGGGACGGCCCTGGCGCCCGCATCACCACACCCGCCCCCCTGCACAGCCGCACACGCCAAGCCCTGAGCTGCAGAAAGGCGCAGGATGGATGTCGTTCATGTCACCTCTGAGTCCTCCCAATGCCTTGGCCTTTTTTCCAGAGCCTGGGCCACAGGCCCAGGAACAGAGGAGGGAGAGAGGGTGAGGGAAGGCAGAGCGGCCAGGGTCCTTGTCCTCCCTATGCTGGGTCTTTCTGCACACTAGCGAGGCCAATCATCCCAGCCACCCCAAGAGGTACCTGTTATTTTTTTCTATGTGGCAGTTAGAGAACCCAGCCTGAGTAGAGAAAAGTCATTGGTTCAAGGTCACATGGAGGATGGCCAGGGAGCTGGGATTGTAATGTAGGTCTCTCTGACTCATTCTCAAGTTACTTTACTCAAAACACTGTTTTTGTTGTTGTTGTTGTTGTTTTTGTTTTTCATGGTATGAAGGATTGAACCCAGGGGCATTCTACCTCTGAGTTATACTCCCAGCCCCTATTTTATTTTTTATTTTGAAACAGGGTCTCATTAAATTGCTGAGGGTCTCACTAAATGGCTGAGGCTGGCCTCGAACCTGTGGTCCTCCTGTCTCAGTCTCCCAAGTACTGGGATTACAGGCATGTGTCACCATGCCCAGCTTCAAAACACTGTTTTTTTGTTTTGTTTTGTTCTGGGGTTTTGCTTGTTTGTTTTTGTGGTACTGGGAATTGAACCCAGGGACATTCCACCTCTGAGCTTAACCCCTAGCCCTTTTTTTATTTTGAAACAGGGTCTCACTAAGTTGCTGAGGTCCTTGCTAAGTTCCTGAGACTGGCGTCAAAACTGCATCCTCCTGTCTCAGCCTCCAAAGTACTGGGATTACAGGTGTGCGCCACCACTCCCAGCTCAACACACTGTTTAGCACTGGAGCATCACTGGGATAAACCATATTCAATCGCTATTCCGGGGTGGGTGGAGCATGGGAAATAGAAAACTGATAGACACCAGCAATTTCAGACTGTGACCTACTAGAAACAAGGACCTCGAAGGACAGCCTGACGTACAAGCAAGAAGATGACCAGACCTGGCCAGTCTCACTTACCACCAGGTTGCCGATGACCATGACCATGAGGAAGACGGTGAGGCACATGGGCTGGCCGGCCACCTCCATGCAGTCCCACATGGTCTCGATCCACTCCCCGCACAGGATGCGGAAGACGATGAGGAAGGAGTGGAAGAAATCGTGCATGTGCCAGCGGGGCAGGCTGCAGTCCGAGGCAATCTTGCACACGCACTCCTTGTAGCTCTTGCCAAACAGCTGCATGCCCACCACGGCGAAGATGAACACAATGATGGCCAGCACCAGCGTCAGGTTGCCCAGCGCGCCCACCGAGTTGCCGATGATCTTGATGAGCATGTTCAATGTCGGCCATGACTTGGCCAGTTTGAAGACCCGCAGCTACCGGGCAGAGGGAGGACGAGGGCGAATGAGGCCCGGGGAAAGGGGACCACTGGCCCAACCCCAGAGCGCCCCAGCCTCAGGAGAAAGCACAATTTCAAAGAGCCTGAAGCCCTGCTCGCGCTGAGTGATCTGAGGCCTCAGTTTGCTACTCGGTTAAATGGGGACACTCATGTCCTACTGTTCATGTGTTAAAAAGAAATGTAAACCAGGCATGGTGGCACACACCCGTAATCCCAGTACTCGGGAGGCTGTGACAGGAGGATCGCAGGTTCGAGGACAGCCTCAGCAAGTACTGAGACTTTCATCAACCTAGTGAGACCCTGTTTCAAAATAAAATAGGGCTGGGGGTGTAGCTCAGAGGTAGAATGTCCCTGGGTTCAATCCCCAATATCACACAGAGAGAGAGAGAGAGAGAGAGAGAGAGAGAGAGAGAGAGATAGTCGGGTGTGTTGGTGAACGTCTGCAATTCCAGTACTTGGGAGGCTGAGGCAGGAGGATTACAGGTTTGAAGCCAGCCTTAGCAATTTACAATTTAGCAAGGGCCTCAACTGTTTCAAAATAAAATAGGGCTAGGAGTGTTGCTTGGAGGTAGAATGCCCCTGCGTTCAATCCCCAGTACCAAAAGGGAAAAAAAGAGAGGAGAGAAAGAGAAAGTGCTTATCTTTTGAAGATACAGGCTACAATATTTACAAGTGAAACTATATGTTACTTTTGCTCTATGACTTCCTCTACCAGTGAAAACTGGGGGACAGGTAAAACAAGAACTGTAGAATGTTGACAGCTATTAGAGCTGGCGGGGGTGGGGGTACTTGGTACTTGAAGGATCCTTCTCCTTTGTCTATACTTTTGTGTGTGCATGACATGAAAGGTCTCATAATAAAGGTAAAAAATGATATAAATGCTCCCTATGCAATGGTGGAAAGACAGTAATTCTGAAGTACCTATCCCACAACTAATGAGCTGCTCGGTTTTCAGGCCAGCAACATGGGGCTGAAATCCCTGCTCCGCTGCTGCCCAAGGTCGTCCAATGTCAGCTTGGGTCTCTCCTCCCACCCCCTCCTCAGCCCCTGGCCCTGCAGGTCTCTCATACCAGACGGAAGGAGCGGAGCACAGACAGCCCCTGCACATTGGCCAGGCCCAGCTCCACCAGGCTGAGGGTGACAATGATACTGTCGAAGATGTTCCAGCCCTGCTGGAAGTACTCGTAGGGGTCCAGGGCGATCAGCTTCAGTACCATCTCTGCTGTGAAGATGCCGGTGAAGACCTGCGGGGCGGGTGGAGTCCCTGTCACACAGTCGCAGGGAGCACGGGGCCTTGGGAGTCTCCCAGTCCACTCCCACCTCCTGGCAGAGGCTTCAGGACTCAGGAGGAAAGATTCAGAGCCCCGAGAGGGTTAGGGAGCAGTACCCACGGCCCACGTGTGTGTATGAGCAACAGGTCCAAGGGTCATGTCCTAGGCAGAGGTGGGTACAACGTGGAGCCCTGTTCCCGTGCATTTCTGGCCTTGTGACCCCGGGCAAGTCATTTAACCTCATGGGTTCCCGACCTAATCATAGTGTGTCAATATTCATGGGGCGCTCTCTGGTTCACACTGTGACTTTTTTGGGACTCCTGTCTCTATGAAGCTGGGAGGGATTATCATGCTTATTTTACAGATGGGCAAGAGGGCTCAGCGAGGTTAGCAACCAGCTCAGTCACACCCCCCAGTTCTCGGGGTGCTCAGTTCAGGCTCTTCCTTCTATGCTGTAAACCTAGCTATTAGGTCCAGTCCCAGGACTTAGCAAATCCTAGTGGACTCCAGGGACAACCAAAAAGAGGTCAGAGCTGCCTCCCCAACCCTGGAATAGGAGTCTGGGGACTGCACAGGCCCCCAAAGCTCCCTGGGGCCAGGCATGGTGGTTCAAGCCTGTAATCTCAGTATTTGAGAGGCTGAGACAGGAGGATGGCAGGTTCAAGGACAGCCTCAGCAAGTAGTGAGAATCTCAGCAACCTAGTGAGACCCTGTTTCAAAATAAAAATAAAAAATAGGGTTGGGGGTGTAGTTCAGAGGTAGAATGCCCCTGAGTTCAATCCCTAGTAATAAAAGAAAAAAAAAAAGAAAAGAAAATCCTCCCCGGGGCCTGGTGCCCCTCCTGCTGGGCACCAGCTGCCCTGGGTCTGCAGCCTGCCAGGGCACATGCTGAGCCACTCCCAGGAGCTGTCTCTGGCCAGAGCAGGTGCCCAGACCACGGCATGATGTGGGCAGGGGCTGGGCAAGCGGGCGGGCTCTGCCTATCATGCACGCCCTGGCAGCTGGGCCACGAATCCAGAGCACGCCTTTGCCCCTCTGGCAGCCTGGCCTTGGCGGCCGGGGGCATCTCCATGGGAGAGATGTGCCTGGGCTGGAGGGCTGGGGAGTGCAGGGCTTGATTCTTGTGCTGCCCCAGGCCCCGCATCTTACTCTCCCTGAACTTGCCCCCCTCTTGGGGTGGGAAGAGCATCTCCCATGTGCCACCCTGGAAACCCTGTGAAGGGGACTGGGAAGGGCGAGGTGGGGCAGGAGCAGGCGGTGGCTTTTCCTTTGTCAGGCTCCTCTGGGGCTGGCAACGAGGTGCTAATGCTCCTAATGGGCAGGGATAAGCGGTGGATCAGCGCATGTCAACAATAGTGGAACAGCAAAGGGCCAGAGGGGGGCGCCTGGCCAGGCTGGGAAATGGGTGAGTGGGAGGGGACTAACCCTGGGCCCTCCAGGGTGAGCCGGGGCCTCTTGAGCCTGATGCCCATGGCCACAGGCCCCCACTCCTGGGTCCCTTGGTCCCTCTCAGGCCCATGACAACCTATAGAAGTGGAGAAACTTGTCACCCCCCATCTCCACACCCCCACTCCCCACTCCAGCTTCCAGAGGGTGGACTAATCCCAGATCCCCAGGAGTCCTGATCGCAACAAGCCCAGCACCTCATCTTACTCTCCCTGCCCCCCAATACCGGAAACCCAGATTCCACACCCTGCGGATCACCCCATGTGTCTTCCTTGTCTAAGTCGCCCCCATCTGCTGGGAACCCCCATATGCCCCCAGTAGTGCCCCAGGTTTCCAGACAGCCCCACTGGGTCCTGCTGCCCCCGTGACCGCGCCCCGGTCCCCTCCCTACCAGGTTGCCCACGGTGAGCACGTTATCGAAGTGCTCGGTCATGGGGTAGTGCTCCATGGCCATGAAGAGGGTGTTGAGCACGATGCAGATGGTGATGCCCAGGTCCACGAAGGGGTCCATGACGATCAGGTGGATGACGCGCTTGAACTTCACCCAGGGGCCGCAGCAGTTCCAGATGAGCACTGTGTGCGCGCACTTGTACCACCACGGCGGGCACTTCTGGTGGGCCTCTTCCAGCTCTGGGAGTGGGGTCGTGATGGGCGTCTGGTGAGGCTTCTCCTCGCCCTTTGGTTCCCCCCTTAAAGTCCCACCCCTCAGCACTCCACATCTCAACCCCCCAGTGGCTTAGCAAGGCCTCCTCTGGGCTTCACCGCCTCCAGGTGCGTCACTCACTGTGGTCTCCGCCATAAAATGTGTCTCACAGAGCCTCGCTCTCCAAGAGCCAGCCCTTAAAGACCCGCTCCGCCTTGGTGCTGAGGATCTCAAAAGCCCCCAACCTCAACAAGGTCTTCTCCAAGCCCCGCCTCACAGTGTTACTCTCAAGGCCGCCCTAAGCCCCGCCCACGCCACGCCCCCAATCCCCGCCCCTCTCCAGCCCCACCTCAAGGCTTTCCGTCAAGCCCCGCCTTCTTGGCCCCGCCTCTCAGCGAGCTTGGGCTGCACTCCCACCCCCTGCCGGGCTCCCAGATCCCTGGCCGGGTCCCAGAGTCCTCAGGGAAAGGTGGGAACCCACTCCAGAGGTCTGGGGCCCAGGCCTCTCAGTGTCTGGGGAACAGAGGAGATCCCCTAGGAGCTTTCCATCACCATTGCCAGTAATGTTGGCCCCTCCAGATCTCCCCACTCAGACCCTCCTTTCCCTCCAGAATAAAAACACCCCCTGTTCTTGCCATCCCAGGGCCATGGGGATGAAGCCGCTCCTCCACCTGGCCTCTATGGCTTCTTCACCTAGGCATGATCTCACTGACCCACCTCTAGAGGATGATGAGGCACACACTATTAGTGCCACCCGTTTTGTAGATGAAGAAAAGGACTGCAGAGGGTGGCACCCCCGTGGTGACCCTGGGTGAGACCCCAACCCCACCCAGGAACTAGAAAACTCAGCCTCTCTCAGAGGCGGCGGTGGATTCTAGCCTGACCTCGCCCACCTCCATCCCCACCACATGCTACTGTTAGTGCCCCAGTGTCTGAGGACTGGGACTCCTGGTAAAAGTCCCAGCAAGGCCAGCCCTGTCCCACACTCCCTAAGGCGTTCTCTGGCAGAGCACAGTCACCTGGATGCATCATGCAAGGTCAAGTGAGGTGGTACTCTCTAGGGGCTGGCAAAGTCCTGGAGGACCTCTGACTCCCCACTTTCAGCACAAGGCAGGCTGGCCTGGGGAGGGACCAGATCTCTACTCTGGGTCAGAGTTCATTTCTTCTATCCTTCCTCCTTCCATCCCTCCTAGCCACCCATACTCCCATCTGTCTTTCCATTCAGTCATCTTTCAGCCCATCCATCCATCCATCCAACCATCATCCATTCACCATCATCCACCATCATCCATCCATCCATCCATCCATCCATCCATCTACCATCCATCCATCCATCCATCCATCCATCCATCCATCATCCATTCACCATCTATCCACCATCCATCCATCCATCCATCCATCTACCATCCACCCATCATCCATCCATCCATCCATCCACCCACTCGTCTACTATCTATCCACCATCCATCCATCTGTCTATCATCTAGCCACCCTTCCCTTGTTAGTGCACCCTTATTCTCCTCCTGAGACTTGGGGGTGGCACAGGAATTGGGGGAAGTCTGTGATTCTCCCTGGACAATTTGTTCTTTGACCTTTAACTTTTATACAGAGAACACTGGAAGAGCAAGCTTTCCAGTTTCCGGAACATGGGCCTTCCTGGTTAGTATTATTAGCCTGTCCTTCCCCATTGCCTTGGCAGCCCCCAAAGGCCCTTCCGGAAGCCCCCAGTTCCCACAGCAGCCTGGCCTTGCAGCCAGAAATGGGCCAGGTTAAAACAGGACTATATTTATCACAGCTCATTTCTTCGATGCCAGTATTAAGTTACTGTCCTCCCGAAGCTGGATCCAGCCAGGCCACACCCTGCCCCTCGGGAGGCTGGTGGGCAGGGAAAGCAGAGTGGGGGGATGGGGTGCAGGGTGCTTACCTTCCATAGCATCTGAGATGGCACTGTCTGCGCTGCAGCTCGGTCTTGGGGGCCCCTTCTCCCCCGATGTCTCCAGGCTGCCATTGCAGGCTTGACCATGGGCTGGGTCCCCATCTGCGTCCCCACCTTCTAGAGCCTGGGCGGCCTTGGCCTGTAGACCGGCAAGGGTGAGGGTGTGAGGTCCAGCTCCGAGCCAGGGGCATGATAGAATAGGGACCAAGTGATTGAGGACCCCACACTTCATGAGATTGAGAAAGCAAGCAGCTTCTCCTGGTGGCCGCGTGGGACCTGCCTCTCCCCCAGCGTGCACCCACAAAGAAGCACAAGACCTTTGAGCAGGAGGAAACATCAGCTTTCTCTACTCCAGATTCCTTGTTATGGATGGGGAAACTGAGGCACAGAGCAGCGAAATATTCTTCCTACTGCCTGGATGTAACCCATTCTACCAAATCCCCCAGCCTGGGGCTTTCAGCTTCTCCTGCCCCCAAACAACACCCCGGGTCCCTCCCCCAGCCAGCCCCCTGGAGAAGCTGGGGCCAAGCAGCCCAGGCTGAGGGCAGGGGACCCCTGGGTCCTTGGCCTTCTCCCGGGTCCTCACCTTCTCCATCTCTTCCTGGTGCTTTTTGTATTTCTCCAGCATCTGCTGAAACTCCTCCTCTTTCTCCTGATCCTCGGCCAGGGTGGCCTCGTTCTGTTCGGCATACGCCATAGCCACCACCGCTAGGATCAGATTGATGAGGTAGAAGGAGCCCAGGAAGATGATGACCACGAAGAAGATCATGTAGGTCTTGCCGGCTGCTCGAAGGGTCTGGGGCGGGGAGAGAAAGAGGGAGTGTGCCCTGTGGCACCCGCTGCCCCAGCACACACCCATTGCCCAGGCAGGTAAGCAGAGGGGGTCCCTCACAGAGCGTGGGGATTTGAGGCCCTTTGAGGCCAAGTATGACCATCCTTGGCAGGCTAAGCCACATTCTGGGGAACTTCAAAATATATTTGGGGAAGCCAGGAGTGGTGGTGCATGCCTGTAATCCCAGTACATGAGAGGCTGAGATGGGAGGATCACAGGTTTGAGGATAGCCTCCGCAACCTAGTGAGACTCTCAGCAACTTAGTGAGACCCTGTTTCAAAATAAAAAATAAAAAGGGCTAGGAGTGTAGCTTGGAGGTAGAATGCCCCTGGGTTCAATCCCCAGTCCATATATATATGAAGAAGATCATATATAATATATAAATATAAATAATTTAAGGAATTATAATTTATCATATATATAATAATTTGGGGAATCTAGGCATTCCTGGTGTCTTGCCCCAGAGAGCCCTGAGGACCCCAGCCAGGCATCCTGAGATTAGAGAGCCAGGAGGGACAAAGGGTGAACAGGGGCTTTGGGGCCATCTTGAATCATAGCTTTGACACAGAGCCTAGTACCTAGTAAGTGCTCAAGGAATAGTACCTATTATTATCACTGCTATTGTTAACATCAACATTAGCGACCTCACCAGGGATCGATCAGAATGCACCATCCCTCAACTCAACCGTCTGCCCTCCAAACAATAGGCATTAAGTACAGGTGTCCCTAGGTATCCGCAGTGATTGGGTTCCAGGAGCCCCTGGGGTGCCAAGATTTGCAGATGCTCGAGCTCCTTATATAAAATGGTGTAGTATTTGCATCTAACCTAGGCACATCTTCCCTATACTTTAAATAATCTCCAGATTACTTATAATATCTAACATGATACAAGTGGTATGCAAGTAGTTATTATACAGTGTCATTTAGGAAATAATGATGCAAAAAGAAATCCGCATGTTGTCATTTTCCTTTTCAAATATTTTTGATCCATGACTGGTTGGATCCACAGAGGTGGAACCTGTAGATACAGAGGGTCAAATTTAACTGTGTGTGGGCAGAGTTGAGTTTCTAAGCTACCCTGCTTGTTTCTATGAGGCCTGGGAGTTCCTGGGTCTGATCCTGCACCAGGCTCCGACCCCAATTTGTAAAGCAAAAGTGGGGAAACAAGATAGGCTGTTGCCCTGTGCGTGGTGGTGCATGCCTGTAATCCTAGCACTTGGGAGGCTGAGACAGGAGGAGTGCAGGTTTGTGGCCAGCCTCAGCAACTTAGTGAGAAACTTAGCAAGACCCTGTTTCAAAATAAAAAATAAAATAGGGCTGGGTGCATAGCTTAAAGGTAGAATGACCCTGGGTTCAATCCTCAGTACCAGAAAAAAAAGCTAGGCTGTTGCTTGGCTCTGGACAGATGCCCGGTACCAGCCAGAGGGCTCCACGAGCGGATAGGGGCACTGTCAGGGCCCTGGGGGCTTGGCCCTCCTGGGGTAGGCCCATGAGGCCCTGTGGAGGTGGAAGGCACAGAGGGACGGAGGAGAGAGGTGGAAGCAGGGAAGCAGCCATACCAGCTGGAAGAGGTTCTCCCAATAGTCCTGTGTCATGAGGCGGAAGAGAGCCAGGAAGGCCCAGCTGAACGTGTCGTAGCTGGTGTAGCCATAGTTGGGGTTCCGCCCAGCCTTGATGCACTCGTAACCCTCGGGGCAGTGCCTGGGGAGAGGATGGGGGCCTGGCTTTAGAAAGGGAAGAGAGTTCCGGCTGGGGACAGATCAGGGACCCCAAGGGAAAATGGCCCCCAATCCTGACTGTGTCCCTCAAACAGGAAAGTCTTCCATCTGTGCCCGTGGGCTTTCCTTAAACTCCCATCCAGCCCAGGTCCTTGTCGCTA
Source organism: Glis glis (assembly GCA_004027185.1). Classification (NCBI taxonomy): domain Eukaryota; kingdom Metazoa; phylum Chordata; class Mammalia; order Rodentia; family Gliridae; genus Glis; species Glis glis. The sequence continues at coordinate 46,031 of PVJS01004964.1, read as the reverse complement.
ATCAGCCCCCATCTCCCGGGCCTCCCGGGTCTCACCAACATCACTCACCCAGCGTCACTGCTGTTCCCACAGAGCAGAGCATCGTTGGAGCCCTCCAGGAAATAAAAGTTTCCTTTGGGAGTGAGGGGCCACAAAGAAGGCACGTCACCCACATGCGCACACTGAGCACAAGCACCTAGTGCACACCCGTGCACAGGTCTGTGCGCACTCACACACGAACCGATGTTCCCTGGGAGGCCCCCCTCCTTTAAGGGCAGCTGGGTAAAATTCCAAGGTAAAATGCAGGGAGCTCAGCTCCAAGTGGTGGCAGCTGGGTGCCTAGTGTGGTTATGAAGTCAGGATTCTGCAGGGGCGTAGAGAGACAGAGGGGACGTGCAGGTGTGCACATGGGGCTACCACATACCCACGCGGGACCCTAACTGAAGGGCAAATGGGGAGGCTCGAATCCAGGAGCCAGGGTGAAGAAGGGGTCCCTTTTCTAATTTACAAGAAGACGCTGGGTGGGATAACAGTGACTATGTGTGTGTGTTGTGTGCACCCGTGAAGGATGGGTATATGATGGGAGGTGGGTGTATGGGTGCCTGGTGGTGGCCCGGCCACGGTGCAGAGCCAGTGTGTGATGAAGAAGAAAAGGGTGCACAGTTGAGGGAACAGGGACCAGAGACTGGCTTTGTAGGGTAAGAGCCTCAGGATTTTTAGAGCAGTTTGTCACTTGTTGTCATGTTAACCCTTTGAGGAAGGTGTAGTCATCTGGATTTTATGGGCAAGGATTCTGAGGGCCAGGGAGATGGAGTGTCTTGTCAGAGGTTACACTGGCTGGTAAAGGATGGATTTAAGCTCAGGTCCCTCCTTGGCTCTGTCTCAGGAGAAGTGGAGACAGGGGCTGCTTGTGGGGCCGGGCTGGCCTCCCCTGGCCTGTCCACCTTGTTCTTACCCTCGTCATTGATGTAGGCCTCCCAGTCGAAGGTGTAGTTGCTGGCCCAGCTCTCATGGCTGTTCCAGGTGTCGTTGTACCAGGTGTCATTGCTGTACCAGGTGTCGTTGCTGTACCATGTGTCATTGCCATACCACGTGGTATTGGTGTCATTGAAGGGCGGGGGCCAGCGCACACACTTCTGCCGCAGATTCCCCATGAAGAGCTGCAGCCCCACCAGGGCAAAGACGCTCAGGCAGAAGACAGTGAGGATCATCACATCCGACAGCTTCTTCACCGACTGGATCAGGGCCCCCACGATTGTCTTCAGCCCTGACCGCGGGGAGGGCCAGAGTTTTGGCAGGGGTAGGGCAGGGTGATAATGAACCCCTGCCCAGACCCCATCCCAAGCCTTCGCCTACCCTATCTCCAGGGCCTGACTGACTAGGCACCCTACTTCCCAGAAGGCTTTTCAAGTTAACCCCGCCCTTCTCTGAGGGCGCCCTCCATGTGGAGCCTTGGAATTGCCAGGGAATCTCAGCTCCGCGGTGAATGAACTCTAAGACTCAACAGGCCATTGCCTGACCTTTAGAACTACCCAAAAGCATACAGAGGAGTTTAATCAATGTCTCCAGGATACACTCCCAAAGTGTGTTCTACAGAAATCTAATCTCCCATTCTGTGCCCTTAAAAAAGGGAGGCCCAGAGCCTGGCATGGTGGTGCACGCCTGTAATCCCAGTTCTTGGGAGGCTGAGACAGGAGGATCACAGGTTCATGACCAGCCTCAGCAATGTAGTGAGGCCCGTTTTCAAAATAAAAAAAATAAAATAGGGCTGGGGGTATAGCTCAGAAGTAGAATGCCCCGGTTCAATCCTTAGTGCTACAAAAAGGAGGGTAGGGCAGGTGGGCACAGTGACTGTAATCCCAAACTCAGGAGGCCGAGGCAGGAGGATTGCAAGTTTGAGGCCAGTCTGGATAACTTAGAGAGACTCCATCTCAAAATAAAATGAAGAGGGCTAGCCAGGCAGGGTGGCGCATGCTTGTAATCCCAGTACTTGGGAGGCTGAGACACGAGGATCCCAGGTTCGCGGCCAGCCTCAGCTACTTAGTGAGGCCTTCCACAACTTAGTGAGACCCTGTTTCAAAATAAAGAATAAAAAATAGGGCTGGGGGTATAGCTCAGAGGTAGAATGCCCCTGGGTTCAATCCCCAATTCTGCAAAATAATAAAAAAACAAAAAAATAAAGAGGGCTGCCAGACATGGTAGCACACATCTGTAATCCTAGTCCTTGGGGGGTTAAGACAGGAGGATCGTAGGTTTGAGACCAGCCTCAGCAACTTAGTAAGACCCTGTTTCAAAATAAAAAGTAGCTCGGAGGTAGAATGCCCCTGGGTTCAATCTCCAGTACCAACATACATAAACAAACAAATAAATAAATAAATAAGGTTCAGGACTTTCTAGCATCAGGATTTAACAGTTTCTCTCCTCCTAGAGCCTGTTCTCCATCCCCCTCAGATCACCTTTCCACCTGCAATGAAGCTGGCTTCATTTCCTTTCTGGTTTCTTTGCATTTATTTATTTATTATTTATGTATTTATATGTGGCGCTGGAGATCAGACCCAGGGCCTCGCCCATGCTAGGCAAGCGCTCTACCAGCGAGCCGCACCGCCAGCCCCCGAGTGTGGTGTGTTTCTCATGGATCTCAGGGCTGGGCCTCCCGCTCGTTGAGTCCTTTTATGTCTCTCTCCAGGCAGAAGTCTCTGCTCTGCCCCCTCCACTTACTTACACAGCAAGGTTATGTAACTCAGATAGCGCAGCCCATGGGCCAGGCACCGTTCTAAGCACCTCACAGGTATTGAGGCATCTGTTTTTCATTACAACCCAACAGGTGCTATTCTTATCCATGGGTAAGGAAACTGAGGCACAGACAAGTTAAGCCACTTGCCTAAGATCAATGGTAGGAAGTGATAGAGGGGAGATTCGAACCCAGGCTGTCTGGCTCCAGAGTCTGTGCCCTTCCTTACCCACCTCGCTCTCCTGTCTCTCAAATGCCCAGCCTCCCACTGAGGGCCCCTTCTGCTCTCTGGCCACATGGGCCCTTCTGTGTCACCATACCAGGCTGTGTGTGCATCCTATATGAACACAAGCCCTGGAGTGCGGTGGCCCTGGGTCTGGCTCCCAGGACCTGAGTGTCAGGCTCTGGGCTTGAGCGTGGTGGAAGCCTATTGGTTGAGGTACCTGGGATGACCGTGATGGTTTTCAGGGCTCGCAACACCCGGAAGGTCCTCAGGGCTGAGATGTTGCCCAAGTCCACAAACTCTGTCAGGTACCTGAGTGAAGGAGTGGGGTTGGGGCTGTGTCAGAACTGGGGTGGGTGGTGGGGTAGAAACCAGGGCTTCTGAAGGCCCAGAATGAGGATTCCCAAGGACTCTTTTTTTTGGGGGGGGGGGCGGTACCGGGGATTGAACCAGGGACATTCTACCTCCAGGCTACACCCCCAGCCCTATTTTTTTATTCTTTATTTTGAAACTCCTGTCTCAGCCTCCCAAGTACTGGGATTAAAAGTGTGCACCACCACACCCGGCTCCAAGGACTGTTATAGTTGGGGTTACCACGAAGGGTCGGGGGCAGGTCAGGCACCCCAAGGTTCCCATTAGGGCCCAAGAGGATAGTCCAGCTCACCCAGCGGGTGAGGGTCTTGGGGCTGTGGGTCAGGCTGCCTCCTATGGCTGTTTGTGGAGGGGACATCAGCAGAGCATCTGAACCAGACCCTGGGAATGGCCACCCCTAGAGTGTGCCGCTCACTGTCTGCACATGTGACCGATGGCCCCCGCAGTCCAGCCCTCTGAGAGGGTCAGCTGGCTGGCTGCTGTCTTGGCAGCCTGGCCTCCTCCCCTCCACCACCCCAGGCCCCTGCTCACGCCATCATGATGACACTAAAGTCCAGCCAGTTCCAGGGGTCCCGGAGGAATGTGAAGTCGTCGATGCAGAAGCCTCGGGCCAGCATCTTGATGAGGGACTCAAAGGTGTAGATCCCTGTGAACGTGTACCTGGAGGGGAGGGCCAGGCAGGTCACCTGGGCAGGGGTGTGTGTGGCAAGGTGGGCCTCGCAGGAGTCATAGGGTGCCCCGCCCCCTGGGGTGGGGATTTGGGATGACAGCTGTGTCCCCCTGGAAGACAAGAGCATCCTTGGAGGGGCAGATGCCTGGGGCTCTGGAGGAGACTTACTCCACGTTCTTGGACCAGGGAGGAGGGTCACTCATGGTCATGAACACGCAGTTGGTCAGGATGGTGATCATGATGAACATGCTGAACAGCGTGGGGCGCGTCAAGGAAAAGGAAGGCGCGGTGGGAAGGGGAGGCGGACAGGGCTCTCCCGGCCCACCCTCCCCGACCTCCCCCCTCTCCCACACGGGCAGGATATGAGTGGATGAGCACCTTGATGGCCACGCGCCTGACAGTGTTGAAGGGGTCTAGCATGTAGAGGGCGGGCGTGGCCGAGAAGCGGAAGATGGCTTTACCCTTGTTGAGCACGATGAAGGTCTGAGGAAGGGACAGAGAGCCTGTGAGTCCGGGGGACAGACACACAGATGGGTAGAGGGAGCCCTCCCAGGCCCGGACCTTCTTGTCGCTGTAGTAGGGGTCCAGGTCCTCCAGGGGGATGCCGACGACCTCCGGCGGGGGGTCTCCATAGATGAGGGGCAGGTTCTTGCCAGCCTCCAGGTCGCTGCGCGGTTTCCGCTCGGGCTCTTCGATCTCCATCTGCTTGTTCCGCTGTAGCCGGGCCTCCTCTTCCGCTGCCCGCTGCTCTATGGCTGCCAGGGACTCCCGGGTGAAGGGGCGCAGGCAATGGGGGCCCGGGGGCACCAGGCTGGGCAGAGACACGCTGGCCATCCTTGCATCCTGGGCTCAGGGGCAAGGTGGGTGCTGGGCGGCCACCCTGCCCTGGGCCTGCTATCCAGTCCTCACCTCCTACCTGCCCAGGGGCTGGGCCAGGAAGGTGGGTGTGGGGCAAGAGATGGGATGGGGAAATGCACCTGCAAGGCCCGGGTGCTGCTGCCGCCCAGGTGCTGGGCACAGAGCATCACCCCCCAGCGGGGCCCCACACTGCAGTCTCCCCGGCAGTGAAGTGGGCCGCCCTCAGGACTGATGACAAGCCAAGCAGATCCTCTTCAGCCTTGGGGACCTGTGGCCGATGTCCTCAACTGCCTCCTGGACCTCTGAAAACTTCGTGGCTTCAGCCTACAGGGACAGAGAGAGCCACGTGACCAGGGTCCTGGTGAGATTGCCCCTGGCAAACAGATTTCATCTTGGCGGCCACGAGGATTTGGCTGATACTGGAGATGTGGGCGGAGACCATTGAGGTCGCAGCTAGACTTGCTCAAAAAGATGGTAGCAATCAATTCACCATGTCTGTCAAGGGCAGTATCAGGAGAATGTGGCACCTCTGCCTGGGTTTGCCAGCCCTGGCCTGGAGGGATGGGAAAGGATGGATGTGGGGGTGCGGAATACCCTTTCTGATCTTTGGGGTGCTTGGCGTTGAGCTGGGAGAGCAAAGAAGGACCCAACTCCTGGGCACATAGCGGGAGCTGGAGCAGGAAGATGTAGGGTATGTGTGCGGGGCCACACCAGGAGAGCTGGGGACACTAACATGGAGGAAGAGGGTGCTCAGCAAAGATGATGGGGACAAGGAGACGGACAATTCCAGTGGGGAAGGGCTAGAGCCAGGGGCTTTCTGGCTGGCAATACCCACATCAGGTACATGGGGAAGGGGTGTCCTCCAGGAACTTTGGGGCCTGTGAGCACCATGTGGGCTGTCCCCTGGGCCAGTCCCTGTGCCTCTCCTGGCCCCTGACCCCTGACCCCTTCTGCCCAGCCCTCCCGAGCCTATTCCCATGGAAGGGTGGAGCTGGATCGCTTACTGAAAATGGCGCTGGGGGAATAACCACATTGGCAGGCGGGCACACGGAGACCACTGCAGCCCAGTCACACCCAGCCACTACAAGGCCACATGGAGGACCCTGGAGCCACTGCCGACACAGGGACCCAGAACCCCGAGAGGCCCCCCTGAGCGGCAACTGAGAGCCGCTGCTTCACGGTGGCCCAGGCGCCGTGCGGTGCCCCGCCCTGGCCAGCGGGTGTACTTCTTAGACTTGGTCAACAGATGGGGAGGGAGGTCAGGCAGAGCCGGAGCCACTGGGCAGAGTGGGCCACGCCCTGTGCCCAGCTCCCCAGCTGCTCCATGCCAGCCTCCAGGGAGTCGTGTTTCCACGGGGATGACTCTGCTCGATCCTGCCCATCCCGACCTGCAGCTGCTCACTGACCCCATCGCGTGTGGCGTGTGTGGGTGTGCGCGCACACACACATTCACTTTCATGTGCATGCCCAACCTGAAGCCCCCCTCAAGGCCCTCACAGCTCTGCCGCACACCTCCATGCCTCCCTCCCATCACCCAGGCCCCCTGCATTTTTACGTCTACTTGTCACCGCAGGAGCACACTGGCCTGACAGATGGCCTTGGAGGGACCCACCCGGTTCACAGTCCCCACTTGGCCACAGTCCTCTGATCTGGATCCTGCTCACCCTCCATCACAGGAGCCCAGGGGACAGACCCAGCATTTCTTCTCATCTGCCCCCTCCCCAGCATCCTCTTCCTCCTCCTCCTCTTCCTCTCCTCCTTCTTTGTATTGGGGATTGAACCCAGTGGTATTCTACCTCCAAGCTATACCCTCAGCCTTTTTTATTTTGAAACAGGGTCTTGCTAAATTGCTGAGGCTCTCACTAAGTTGCTGAGGCTAGCCTTGAACCCATGATCCTCCTGTATCAGCTTCCCAACTACTGGGATCACAGTTGTGCACCACCATGCCCAGCTCTGCTTTTCTTTCTTTCTTTTTTCTTTTTCTTTTTTTTTTTTTTTTGAGGTACTGGGGATTGAACCCAGGGGCATTCTACAAGCAACACCCTCAGCCCTATTTTTTTATTGTTTATTTTGAAACAAGGTCTCACTAAGTTGCGGAGGGCCTCATTAAGTAGCTGAAGTTGGCCACAAACCTGCCATCCTCCTGTCTCAGCCTCCCAAGTACTAGGATTACAAGGGTTAGGCGCCACCATGCCTGGCTTCATCATCTGCATTTCTATAATCACAAATATAAGCACTCTCTCTCTCTCTCTCTCTCTCTCTCACACACACACACACACACACACACACACCCCTCACTTAAACCCCCCAGTGGCTCCCCACTGCTTAACAGCAAGCCCCAAACTCCTCCCATGGCTCCTCCATGGTCTGATCCCTACCTCGGCACCTAATCCCTTCCCCATGCGCCCACCCTCTGGCGATGCTATTTCCATTTCACAAATGGGCCGAGAGTTTCCCACCCGCCTCTGGGTGCCTTTGCTTGTGGTCTGCTGGTCTCCTGGAGCGCCTGTCCTCCGTCTCCAAGTCGTCTTTCCAGACTCAAGCTACACAAGAACCACCTCCTCCAGGCGCCCTTCCCGGGCACCCTGGCTGGCTGGATCCCTTCTCTTGCCTGGTGCTCAATAAAAGTTTATCAAATGAATGAGTGAGTGAATGGATTGGAGAGGCTCTCCACCTCAGCCCGTCTCTTTTCATGTGCATCCTGAACCTCACTGGTAACCAGGAACCACATCTCCTCTGATATCACTGCATGGAGCGCTCCCCTCTCCCCGCTGCCTTCTGGCTTCTTGAGCTCCTGGCTCAAGCCTGGTCGCTGTGATCCTCAGGCTTCCTCATGCTCCATGCTGTCTCCCCCGCCTCAGGCCCCTCTGGCTCTGCTTCCCCTCCTCCTCCAGCCTTAGTTCCCTGATCCCTCGTTATCACCCCACCTTCATAAACACGCTGAGCCCGGCCTCCTCGCTCCTCATCACACTCACCTGGGGAGACCCCAACCTGCATCTCCTAGCTGGGCCTTTTCTGAGTCACACTTGAGCAGCCAAATGTTGCCAAAGACGCCACTGGGCTGGATTCACGTTGAATTTGTGGTTATGCACCCCAGGCTTGCCCTTAACCCTGTCTGCTCATAAGTGCAGAATTTTCTAGTAGGCTCATTTTCCCACTTTTTTGAGGACGAATATTTTGTGTCCTCTCTCTCTCATACTGGAGATTGAAATTGGACCCGGGCATTCTACCTCTGAGCTACACTCCCATTTTTATTTTGAAAGTGGGTCTCACAAGCTGGGTGTGGTGGCACACACTTGTAATCCTAGTACTTGGGAGGCTGAGACAGGAGGATCGCAGGTTCGAGGACAGCCTCAGCAATTTAGTGAGGCTCTTAGCAACCTAGTAAGACCCTGTTTCCAAAATAAGAAATAAAATTGGTCTGGGGGTGTTGCTCAGAGGTAGAATGTCTCTGGGTTCAATCCCCAGAACCACAAAAAAAATAAATAAATAAAAAAAGAAAGAAAGCAGGTCTCACTAAATTGCTAAGGGTCTTACTAAGTTGCTGAGGCTGTCTTCGAACCTGCAATCCTCCTATCTCAGCCTCCCAAGTACTGGGATTACAGGCGTGCGCCACTGCGCCTGGCTTCCTGTCCCAGGTGATGACCTTGCCTCATTCTTCATTGAGAAAGGAGCCATACACACACCATCAAGTCTATAGAACCATTTCCACTGTCCCCACCTTCTTCCTCCATTCTGCAATAATAGAAGGATAAGTGAGCCGGGCGTGGTGGTGCACACTTGTAATCTCAGTACTTGGGAGGCTGAGACAGGAAGATCGCAGGTTTGCAGCCAGCTTCAACTACTTAGGCCCTCTGCAACTTAGTGAGACCCTGCTTCAAAATAAAGAATAAAATAGGGCTGGGGGTGTAGCTAGGAGGTAGACTGCCCCTGGGTTCCATCCCCAGTACCACACACATACACACACACACACACACACACACACACACACAATAATAATAATAGAAGGATAATCAAAATCAAGAGCCAGGCCTTCTACCGGGGCTCAGGACCCCATTCTCCAGTTACCTTTTCTATCTACTGCTCACTGACGTCTCCCCACCCACCAGCAAGCACCAGTGTCTCCCATTTTAAAAAGAACAGCAGCTACGACAAAGCAACCCTCCCAGCCTCACACCTCGCTTCATTGATTGCTCTACTTTTCTGTCTCTATTCATGGAGAAACTTCTTGGAAAGTGTCTACACCAGCTGTCTCTACTTCCTTACCTTCCGTCCACTCGCCAGCCCTTCCCAACCTGGCTTCCATTTCCTCCCGCTCAACTGATATGACTTTTGTCAAGTCACTAATACCCTCCCGGCTGCCAAGTCTGGCGCACGTGCTTCTGTCTTGACCCCACTCGGCCTCTTACAAGTGTCCAACCAAGTTGGCCACAGCCCCCTTCTGGAACATTCTAATCTCACAGCCTCCATGGAATCACACTCATGGCTGCTCCTCTACCTCTCTGGTGGCTCCTTATTGCTTTCCTTTGCTTGTCCCTCTTTCTCTACCCAATCTCTAGAGTTTCTCAAGGTTTAAACTTCCCCGGGGTGATATCACTCCTGGGATCGCCGATAACGCCAGAGGAACAAGATAAACCCCTTTGAACTCCACGCTGACATAGGCCACTGTCTCCGGGACGCCATGGGGTGAGCTGGGAGGCACCCGTCTGGAATGACGCATTTGTGTCCCTCCACGCCCCACCCACTCTCCTCCTCAAAGTCGAGAAGTGGCACCACCCCATACCACGGCTCAAGTCAAAAACCAGGGTGTGTCCCCGAATCCGCCTCTTCACGCACTGTCTACCTCCAGCCTGTTCAAAGTTGTATAAGTGCCATCTCCCCAGTGCACCTAAACCCCACCTTTGCCCAGCACCCAACCCAGGCCATAAGCTCTTGTGGTAGCCAGTTTCCCGCTACCTGTTTTTGCCATACCCCCTCCAAATCAGTCCTATGAAGTAGCCATTGATCTTTTTGTTGTTTGTGGTGGTGGTACTGGGGATTGAACCTAGGGGTATTCTACCTCTGAGATACACCCTCAGTCCTTTTTATTTTTTGTTTTGAACAGGGTCTCAGTAGGTTGCTGAGAGCCTCACTAAGTTGCTGAGGCTGGTCTTGAACCTGTGATCCTCCTGTCTCAGCCTCCCAAATATTGGGATTACAAGTGTGCACCGTGCCCAGCGCCACTGATCTTTTTTTGGCACTGGAGATTAAACCCAGGGGCATTCTACCTCTGAGCTATACCCCAATCCCCTTTTTATTTTTTTGTTTTGAAACAGGGTCTCCCTAAGTTGCTGAGAGTCTCGCTAGGCTGCTGAGGCAGTCCTCAAATCTGTGATCCTCTTGTCTCAGCCTCCCAAGGACTGGGATTACAGGCGTGCGCCACCACACCTGGCTCCCCCCAGCCCCTCTCCCTCTTTTCATGGTAGTTCCTCTTCATCCCCTTGGACTAAGCTCAAATGTCCTCCACTCTAAGAGACTTTCTTCCACCTTTACTTTCTACCACAATCCCCTGTATTTTCCTTGACATCACTTATTATAATTTGCAATTACTTGTTTGCCTAATCTGTTTGTCTGTCTTCCCAACTAGACTGAAAGGCCAACAGAGCAGCAACTGTGTCTGTCTAGGACACCATGACCAGTCCTAGCGCCGGCCACACAGTAGGCACTCCACAGTGTTTGTCGAATGAATGAGTGAAAGGATGAGGCCTTGGATAGAGACCTTCCGGGGGACCTCAGGGGTTCTTCTGTTTCACTGGGTCATTCATTCTTCCATCCATTCATCCATCTGTTCTCATGCCAGAAGTTGAGGGAGCCGTGAGTAGGCCCCAAGACGCCCACTTGTGCGTCCTGCCTGCTGAGGGCTGGGACTCTGGGGGAGGGCGGACGTGGGCACATGTGACTATGATATGAGATGAAGGCGATGCCGCCCGCAGGAGGGGAGCTGGCGTGCTGGGCGAGTTCAGGATGAGTGGGCACTTCCAAGCAGGAGGAAAGATGCTTCTTTTCAGCTGGGTCTCAAAGGATGAGTATGTTAGGAACAGCGGGAAACAGAGCGAAGGACATCCCAGGGAGAAGGAACAGCTGGAGCAAAGTCAGAGGCGGGACACAGGGGACTCACCCACATGGAGCACAGACACTGTCTGGGGTAGGAGGGGAAGGAAGGATGGCAGCGAGGCCAGGCCTGGGGCTCTGAACTTTATCCTGCAGCCTTGGAGTGGCTGATCAGCAGGGATGTTCCTTCTGCTCGCCCTTCCCACGGACGAGCTGTGCTGTTTTCCGTGGGCATCAGTGGAGGCAGGAAAGGACGTCTGTGATGTCTGGAAGGTGACTTCCTGATGGGGACAAAGCACTGATGATACCATAACACAGGTGATGGGCTGGCAGATCTCCATGTGGCTCCTTGGGCCATGAGTATAAGGGGCTGAGATGACAGCTCCAGCTCTCCTTCCACGGCCTCCGCCCCAGCCCATCCCCTGAGATGTGCAGTGGAGGGTCTGGGGGCTCCAGGCCACCTCTGCCCAGCGCATTTGAGTTGCAGACCTGAGAGAGCAACGAGTCCAACTCCCTTCACGATGGGGAACTGAAGCCCAGGCAACTCCACCCAGACCACAGATTTATTCATTCGACAAACACTTTCTGGGCAACTGCTACATCTGGTACCTGTTTGCCCGGATGGACCACGGCGGTGGCAAAGTCCCTGTCCTCACTGAGCTTGCATTCCAGAGGGAGGAGGCAGACAGTAAATAGGGAAGCAAATAAGATAATTTTAGAGAGTGATAAATGAGGGGCTGAGCCAAGATGGGAAACCCAGCTCCTCAGAGCCAGGGCCGGAGCCCATTTAGCAAGTGAAAAGTCCCACGGAACCTCTTTTGAAACGGAAGATTGGGCGGAAGTGGTGGGTAAGGCCAGGGCCTTCTGGGGACCTGGAGGCGGTGAGCAGACAGGGGTGGGGTGGAGGAAGGAAGGGTCGGGAGTGGCAAGCCAGGCTGGGGCCAGCTGTCCACAGGCAGGGAGCCGAGGGCGAGGACGTCGGAGGGCCAGGCATCTCTTCCTGGAGCGGGTCCAGCCCGGCATTGTCTCTCCCTATGGGGCAGCCAAATCGGAACGCCGGATTCCAGATAGAGCCTGACCACAGAGGCCTTTTCTCCCTGGCCTGGGTACCCTTTGTGTCCATTCATCCCCAGGCGGCTCTGTTTCTGCAGCAGTCCAATCAAGACACGGGGTTTGCTGTCACCCGGGTCTCTCCCTAACCAGCTGCAGTCTAAGTCGATCTTCCCTGGCCTAGAAACTGTGCAACAGAGGTTTCTCTTTTCAATCCAAGTGTACAATATATACGCAGATTAAATCCAACAGTGTATTAAGAGAATTAGACACCATGGCCCAGTGGAATTTATCTCAGGTACACAAAGCAGGCTCGACATTTGAAAATCAACCAATGCGCTCCACCGCGTCAACAGGATAAAGAAGAAAAATCACATGATCATAACAGATGCAGAAAAAGTATTTGAAAAAAGTCTAATCCCAGCCAGGCGTGGTGGCACACGCTTGTAATCCCAGTATTTGGGAGGCTGAGACAGGAGGATCCGGGTTCGCAGCCAACCTCAGCTACTTAGTGAGGCCCTCCGCAACTTAGTGAGACCCTGTTTCAAAATAAAAAATAAAAAATAGGACTGGGGGTGTAGCTCAGTGGTAGAATGCCCCTGGGTTCAATCCCCAGTATCGCAAAAAAAAAAAAAGAAGAAAAAAGTCTAATCCCCATTTATGACAAAGACTCTCAGCAAACTATGAATAGAGGGAAACTTCTTGAAGTTGATAATGAAAATTGACCAAGCCTGCAGCCAACATTGATCTTAGTGGTGGGAAACCCAACACTTTCCTACTAAGCTCAGGAACAAGACAAGGGTGTCTCTTATTACTGCGTTTCCATACTGCGCTGGAAGTCCTGGCTAATGCAATAAAGCAAGAAAAGGAAATAAAAGGCATGCTGATTGAGAAGGAAGAAATAAAATGGCTTTGTTTGCCAATGACATGATTGTCTATGTACAAAATCAAGATGGACAAAACAGTTCTTGGAACCAATAACGATTATAGCAAAGTTGCGTGATATGAGGCTAAAATAAACCCAGGTGTAGGACTTTATACCTACTTCCACTTAAGTTCTCCTTGTGCTTCGCATCTCTTCACTCCAGTCTTGTGCGAAGGCCTGTTGGATCTTGATTTTCCCTCAGCTCAAGATCATCTTTCCCACCTGGGTTTCAGTGATTGCAATAGTCCCAAATTATCAGCCAGGCAAAGCTCAGGATAGACCCCTACACACACAGGCTGCCCCATACTTCTAGAACCTTCCCCCCTGCCCCCACACATACCCGGTAGACCTATGCTTTTAGAGACCTATGCTCCTCAAGGACCCAGAAACTCACCCAACTGTACTACATCAGCCTGCACTCCCCCAAGTGGCCTCAGCCCTGAACCTGCCAGTCCGGGATGTCGAAGCCACAGCGACACTCTCCTGGGAGATTGAGAATGGATGAGACCTGCCCCTCGCAGCCTTCCCCATTCATTCTCAGGCACATCCCAGGGATGAAGAGAGGGTGGGTAGCTTGCTGGCCTTGTTGAGGACCCAGCCTCCGTCCTCTTGAAAATCAGGCATGCCCTGGGTCTCCAGCAAAGCTGCCAGTCACTCACCAGTGTCTCCCTTCCTTCCTTCCTTCCTTCCTTCCTTCCTTCCTTCCTTCCTTCCTTCCTTCCTCCCTCCCTACCTCCCTCCCTCTTTCTCTCTCTCTCTCTCTCTCTCTCTCTCGCTTTCTTTCTTTCTTTCCTTCTTTCTGTGGTACTGGGATGGATGCAACCCAGGGGCCTTCTACTTCTGAGCTACACCCCCAGCCCTATTTGTTTATTTATTTATTTTGCGGTACTGGGGATTGAACCCAGAGGCATTCTACCTCCGAGCTACATTCCCAGACCTTTTTTTACTCATTATTCTGGAACAGGGTCTCACTAAGTTGCTGAGGGCCTCACTAAGTAGCTGAGGCTGGCTGTGAACCTGTGATCCTCCTGTCTCAGTCTCCCAAGTACTGGGATTACAAGCATGTGCCACTATGCCTGGCTTATTTTTTGTTTTGAAATAGGGTCTCATTAGGTTGCAGAGAGTCTTGTTACCTTGCTGAGGCTGTCCTCAAACCTGCCATCCTCCTGTCTCAGCCTCCCAAGTACTGGGATTACAGGTGTGCACCACCACACCCAGCTGTTCTGTTTCTTTTTTTTTTTTTTTTTTTTTT
>PVJS01004964.1:0-31781 GCA_004027185.1 Glis glis | reverse complement strand
GGCACATACCTGTAATCCCAGTACTTTGAAGGCAGAGACAGGAGGATCGCAGGTTTGAAACCAGCCTCAGCAACTTAGGTTCTCAACAATTTGGCAAGACCCTGTTCTATTTTAGAGCTGGGGGTGTAGCACAGAGGTAGAAAGCCCATCCAAAATACCACACATGAGCCGGGGCATGGTGGCGCACGCTTGTAATCCCAGTACTTGGGAGGCTGAGACAGGAGGATCGCATGTTCACTGCCAGGCTCAGTTACTTAGTGAGGCCTTCCGCAACTTAGTGAGACCCTGTTTCAAAATAAAGAATAAAAAATAGGCCTGGGGATGGACCTTGGAGGTAGAATGCCCCTGGGTTCAATCCCCAGTACTGAAAAAAAAATACCCCCCCACACGCGTATGCACATTACCTCAAGCTGTTATGTGGCCAGTGGAGACCACCCCCCCAACCCAAACCCTACCCCCACCCCTGCTTTAAGCTTCACCTGCAGTTGGGCTCAGATTCACAACTCTCTGGGAGACTGAGACAGATCAAACTTTTCTGTCCTGGCCAAAGACAACGCTGGGCATTCAGGATTACTTTCCACATTCCTCTGTTCCCACTGTGGCCCAGCTCCGAGAGTCAAAACTCCATCCCATGTCCCCTAGCTCTAAGTCTCACATCACCCTTTTCTCAGCGGGGCGGGAGGGGTGGCTGTGTTGTTCTCTGGGGCACTCTGGCCTGGAGAGGAGGGGAGCAGAGCTGCTGTGGCTTTGGCAGCCCCAGCCTGCAGGAAGTGACCCCAGGTGGCCCTCCCCTCCTGGCCTGACACTTTCTGCAGAGGAAATCTGTTCCAAGGGGCCTTGGAGGGCGGCCCGGAGCCGGTGCCTAGAACGGAAACCCCTGGACACTCAGGGGCCCTGAGAATGCTGGAAACCAAACGGGGGGCCCCCTGGGCGGGTGCTCCTGAGCAAAAAGGGTGGCTAATGTTGACTGCATTTCTCATATGGGGCTCAGTGGGTTAGAACGTGCCTCCTTCGGCTGGGTGTGGAGGCACGTGCCCATAATTCCAATACTTGGGAGGCTGAGACAGGAGGATCACAGGTTCAAGAACAGCCTCAGCAGCGAGACTCATCAACCTAGTGAGACCCTGTTTTCAAACCAAAAAATAAAAAGGGCTGGGGTAGACTGCTCCTGCATTCAATCCCCAGTACCACAAAACAAAAATAAAAACAAAAACAAGCCTCCTTTTTTTTTTCAGGCACCTGATTCAACCAGCCTGATAATTTGTTTTAGCCAAAGGATAAGAACGATAGTGGTGGCCACACTTATTTTGCACTTACTGTAAGCCAGGGTTGACTTCCTGTTTAGGATTTATTGGCAGCCCCTCCCTCCACAGTCAGTCCTTTTCCCTGCCAACCTCCAAGGGCTCTCCAAGAACATCGGTTAGTTTTTTCCCAACCTTTTGCCTCTTCTCCTCAGCCAGACCCTTTCCCTCTATCCCTCTTTTATTTCCGGTTTAAATAAAACCTACTAATGGACTATGTTTGGGGTTTGTGCACTGTGCCCCTTCCTGCTAACCCCCTCCCAGCCCATCTGTGAAAAGCTTCTAAGAAGCTTTTCTTCCCAGGATCAAGGCCCCAGGGTGGGTTGTCCCTTCCAGGTCTCAGCCTTAAGTCAAAGGAATTTATCCTCCGATGTGGAATTCCAGGCTTCCAGGGGCTTGGGAAAGTCTCCTTGGAGTAGAAAGGTTGGTTTGTCTGGCCTCCACAGCTCAGCACATTCACCCATGCTTCTGATATACACAGGCCTACGAGGTGGAGGCTTAAATATTATTTCTTAGCCGGGCATGGTGGCTCATGCCTATAATCCCAGTACTTGGGAGGCTGAGACAGGAGGATCACAGTTTCTAGGACAGCCTCAGCAACTTAGTGAGACCCCGTTTCAAAATAAAAAGGACTGGGGGTGTAGCTCGGAGGTAGAATGCCCCTGGGTTCAATCCCCTGTACCAAAAAAAAAGTTAAAAAATTATTTCTTAGCCAGGCATGGTGGCACACATGTGTAATCTCAATACTTGGGAAGCTGAGACAGGAAGATAGCAGGTTCAAGGCCAGCCTCAGCAACTTAGTGAGACCCTCAGCAACTTAGCAAGACCTTATTTCAAAATAAAAAACAAAATGGGGCTGAGGGTGTAGCTCAGAGGTAGGATGCTCCTGGATTCAACCTCTAGTACCACAAATAATAATAATAATAATAAATTAAAAGAATTATTTCTTGACAAAAAGCAATGGTGGATCTGTTTACTTGCTGCTCACGGTATGCCAAGCCCTGTTCCAACTGTATTACTCTTGTCATCCCAGCTAACAAGCAGCAGAGCCAGGATTTGAACGCAGGTCTCTCTCACGCCAAATCCACATGCCGGTTACTATAAACATGGCCTCCCTCCAGTCCTTTGGAGAACTGGGCTGGGCATGGTCGCCCTCCTCCAGCACAGGTGTTCCCCTGGCTGCTCTGGATCTTACCCATCTGGCCTGTTGAAAGGGCAGGTCAGGGTCCTTAGGCCACACCCTGCAAGGTGTCAGCCGGAGTCCTGGAGCTTCGTGTGGGGGCTGTGTGTCAGGGTGGAAGTGGCACATGGGCCAAGAGTTTGGTAAAGAATCTTCCTCAAGGGTTCTGTTTGGTGTGTATGTGTGTGTGTGTGTGTGTGTGTGTGTGTGTGTGTAGTGCTGGGGAGTGAACCCAGGGGAATTCTGCCTCTGAGCTACACCCTCAGCCCTTTTTATTTTTTTTTTGGAAACAGGGTCTTGCTAGGTTGTTGAGAGCCTCGCTAAATTGCTGAGGCTGGCCTCGAACCTGTGATTCTCCTATCTCAGCCTCCCAAGGACTGGGATTACAGGCATGTGCCACCACGCCTGGATAAGGTTTTTTTTTATTGGCACCAATCAACCATTGTATGCCCCCAACCTCCACTATAGACCATGCATGTGTATACACATGCACGCGCGCGCACACACACACACGCACACACACGCACGCACGCACACACTCAACTCTATGAGTTGTTTCCTAGTTGCTCGAAGGGACGAGGAGGCTAATTCGTTCCACCCAAGCCTGGGGCTTTTTGCCCTCTGTTGGCTCAGATCTTTTTAAGATCCTTGGGATGCCCCCTCCCCAAACTTGTGTGTGCACACATCCCCTTCCGCAGACACGTCTGAGTTCCCTCACCTGCCCTTCAACACATCCTCCTGCACACAGAACTTCCTCCTTCCCCTGCCCGCTCCCCTGACAGTCTCATCTTGGGAGTGTCCTGCATCTGTTTTTTGTTTGTTTGTTTGTTTTTGGTGCTGGGAATTGAACCCAGAGGTATTCTACCTCTGAGCTACACTCTCAGTCCTTTTTTTATTCTTTATTTTCAAACAAGGTCTCACGAAGTTGGTGAGGCTGGCCTCAAACCTGCAATCCTCCTGTGTCAGCCTCCCCAATACTGGGATTTCAGGTGTGGGACACTGCCCTGAGGTCCTGCTTCTTTTTTCTCCTCTCTGCAGCCCCTCCACACCTCTGAAGGGCTCAGCCCCTCGCCAGCCTGTGCTGCTGTTGGAGGTTTCCTCCCCGCTCCTCTTTGGAGAGCCTGCTCCAAAACCAGGCTGACAGAGAACTTGCAGACCTCCAAAATGACAAGTCACCGGCAGATCTCACAAGAGGTGAGTGGAGGGCCCGCCCTGCTGACTCAACTTCTCAGCTTCCATGGCAACCGCTGCAGCCCTTGGGTTGCAGAGGGGTCTGCAGCCCATTTTGGAAAGGAGCCTCACCCCAGGGAGGACAGACGTTTGCCTCTGGCCACAGCCTAGTAATGGCCGCAGTACTATTAGTGAAGGCTCAGAGCCGACTACATCCCAGGCACCGTTCCTGGCACTTCATTTAATCTTCACCACGACCCCACTGTTCTCACCCCACTTGACAGATGAGGAAACTGAGGCAAGGAAAACTCGTCGGATGTTCACTGTGTGGCAAACTGGCCTTGGTGGGCCACCCTTGGGGCTCTTGAGAGAGACCCTGGCTGGCTCGTAGCCACTAGGCTGTACCGCCACCCCAGTCTAAACCGCACCGTGACCTTCGAGCACCCATGGGGTGGATGAGGACGCCTGGTTTCACAAGCCAGTTCAAAAACAGTGGGGGCCAGTGACTGTCGGGGTGTCGCCCTTTCCTCCTGCGCTAGGGCTTCTGGCTGAGGTCCCTGCGAGGGGGACAGTGGCTCCCCGCCCCTACCCTGCTGCCCATTGGCTCCTTGAACCCCTCACTCCTCCTGCCACCCCACCCCCCAACACAGGCTGTTGACTGAAAACATCAGGGAATAAAAATAGGCTTTGCTGATGAGGCAGAATGGGGGCCGGCGTGCATGGAAGGCCGGGCAGGGGTGGTGGAGGCGAGGGGAACCTGGGTTCCCCCAGCCCTGGTTCACACCTTCAGATGGAGCCCCAGGGAGACCCGGTCAGCCCCTGCCACAGCAAGGCTGGGGACCCCTGCAGGAGTCACCAGTGCCACCTGAAGCCCCTGTACCTGGCCCAGTCCTAGGACTGCCCCTGAGCCTCAAGGGTGAGCGCTGCCCCCACCCAGGCCTGCCCCAGGCTTAGCTTCCTGCCCAAGGAGCAGAGGCCTGGGCCACTCGCTAGCTGCGTGCTCCACGTCAGTGACAGCACCCCTCTGAACCCGAGGAGCCATGAAACTGACAGTTTGGAGCCAGGCACGGTGGCGCACACCTGTAATCCCAGTACTTGGGAGGCTGAGATAGGAGGACTGCAGGTTTGAGGACAGCCTCAGCAATTTTGTGAGGCCCTCAGCCACTTAGTGAGACCCTGTTTCAAAATATAAATAAATAAATTTTTAAAAAGGGCTGGGGGTGTAGCTCAGAGACAGAATGCCTGTGGGTTCAATCCCCAGTAACTAATAAACACACAGAGGAAGGAAGGAAGGAAGGAAGGAAGGAAGGAAGGAAGGAAGGAAGGAAGGGAGGGAAAAACCCATTAAGCGGCCATTGGCCTTCGTCCCCTCCCGTCTCCCTAGCTGCTCCTTGAGGCCCCAGGGCCAGAGTTTCACCTGGAAAGCACACTCCCACTGTCCACTCCTCTGTGAGTTCCAGTCCCTTCCCACCTCTGGTTCTGCCTCCTCCTAGAACCTTCTCTGAATCGTCCCCACCCTGCACTATCCCCACTCCTCCTTGCCGCTGTCCATACTTCCTCTGTTCTGGTGGCCGAAGTCACCCCAAAAGGCAGGGACCTTGTCAGAACCCCCCACTCAGGGCTGCCCTGGCCTGGGGGTGGGCAGAGACCCGGCTGCGGGGACCCAGCTGAGCGGGCCTGGGAAGTGACCCCTGGGCCTCAGCCCTCACCTGTGCAGGTTTCCAACCAGAAATCACAGGCAGGGCCAGGCTGGGCAGGGGGCGCCGGGGAAGGACCCTCATTCATCTTCCCCAGACTCCCTCCAATCCTAGCACAGTCCTTTGAGGGGTGTCTGGGGTGGAGATGGGGGTGGGCTGCCGAGGAACCCCAGAGGCAGGGCCCGGGGCTGTGTGGGCTCCCGTTTACCAGACGCCCTGCTGGGCATGGTAGGTCCCAATGCCCTGGGGTATGTCTAGCCCTCTACCTTGTCCCATACAGGTGATGTGGCTCTAGTGTGGTCACCACTAGTGTGGTGACCATGGTCGAACACGCCACTGCCACACAGGGTGAGGTGCCAGCCATGGGACGGGGACTTGGGAATGATGCCAGAAACATCTGGAGAGTCCTGGGAGAACCAGCCTCGCCTCCCTCCATCCACCCTTGACTCCAGCCTCTGCCACTGCTGGGGTCTCCCTGCCCCAGCTCAGGCCCAGGACACAGCCCCAGCCTTGGTCACAGATGTGTGATGGCAACTCCAGCTCTTTTTTTTTTTTTTTGGTGGGGGGAGAGTAATGGGGATTGAGCCCAGGGGCCTACTACCACTAGGTTGAAACAGGGTCTTGCTAAGTTGCTGAGACTGGCCTCGAGCCTATGATCCTCCTATCTCAGCCTCCCAAGTACTGGGATTACAGGCAGGCGCCACCGTGCCGGGCCAACTCGAGATCTTGACTCCATCTGGCTTCTCCGAAGTTCAGCTCCTTTCCCCCTCTCCAGACCGGCTACCCCCTCAACCTGGCTCATCAGTAGGGCAGAATTAAAGAATTAAATGGCCTCCCAGGTTCTGCCGGTGATTTATTTTTATGCAGGTCCCTGCAGAAGGAGGTATGGATGGAGGGGGACATGTCTAGGGTCCCCACCTGGAGGACCACCTCCACACAGCGCCCGCGCCGCCCGCAGGCCTGGCCTGGCCCCTGCTTTGACCCCATTCCCCAGCAGGGGGTAGGCAGCTGGACCTGGCGGCTTTGGGAACGGGACTCTGGTCTCCTGCTCACAGTCACTCTTCAAAAGCCTCCAATCCCCCGCCCCTATCCGCAGGGCTCGTGAGACTGGGATTTCCCAATCCTTTAAGCAAGTGGTCCCTCTACTAAGCGACAACCTCTCCAACCTGCCACCCTTCAGCTCTGCGCCTCCAAACCTTGCCCCCCGACCCAGTCGACCTTCCCCAGCCACCCCCACCCCCCCACTCAGTGTCCTGGGTGCCGGGCTCTGCCAGCAGGGAGTGGGGAGGGGGCTGCAGTCTGCCAGGCGCCGTACCCCTGACCCCACACGCGGGCCCTACTGAGCCCCCTGGGTGGGTGGCACCATCTTCTTGCCCAGAGCTGGACTTTCTGGCTCTAGGTCCCCATGTCCCCCTCTGCTACGTGGGGCCACTTCTCTGGTCCCCTCCCCTTCCTGGGGCTCAGTTTCTCCAGGAAAAGAGCCCCAGGGCCCTTATGCCGGAGGAGGGCAGGGACGCTGGGCAGAGCGGGGCTGGCTGGGATGTGTCCTCCTCTGGCATCTCGCAGATTCCTGTCTCAGCAGAGCAAAGGAGCCGCCACCGCCACCACCCTCCCTCCTGCCGCGGCCTCCGCTGCTCTCCCCCCACCCAGCCTCCCAGCCCCGCAGACAGGCCCGGCAGTCACACACGCTCCCCTCTCCTGAAGAAACTGCAGCCTAATCCCTGTCCCTTGGGTCACCCTGTGCCTGTCAGCCAAGCTTTAGCTACGGGTTGGTTTGTGACCCAAGTGAGGACCCTGAGGGCAAGGACAGCCAGCCAGGGGCCAAGGGAGCAGGCGACAGGACAGAGAAAGGCAAGTGTGGGGACAGAAAGGGTCAAGGAGCAAGGAGATCAGCAGAGCCAGGCCTGCGCAGGCAGCAGAGCCCGGTGTGGGCAGGAGGTCAGCGGTGCCAGAGTGAAGTGGTGACTTCCTTGGAGCCAGGCTGGGGTTGGGCCAGGGTGGCCCGCCCTTGGGGTCCCTGGGCACGCTGGCGTGCGGGGCGCAGTACTCACTGTTGGACGGGAGCGGAGCCGTGGCTGACGAGCCCGCAGCGCGGTGCCCACCCCAGGCTGGGGCTGGAACTCTGGGGGACTTGGCCGGGGGGCCGGGCCGGCGGGGACAGCTGCTGCCGCTGATGTCACAGGGTCATGAGTGAAACCTGAGGACTGGGCCAGTCTTCAGGTGGGAGCCTCGGCCACACTTCCCTCCGGGCGTGCCATGGGCTCAGCCTGGGATCGCTGGGCTCTGGGGCTTTGCTGACCCAGGAGTGACAGACTGTGACACACTTGCCTATTCACACACACGCACACGTGTGCACACATGCACACACACGGGGCACACGGATGAGCCCACACACAGGTCCTCTCCCAACTTTAACAAACTTACAGGCTCATTCTTACACTCAGATTTCCTTTCACACCCACTCCCAGAAGCACTACGATGGCACAGGCCAGCTCACACTCACACAGAGTCCCCCTGTACACACTCATGCATGCCCTTCCACACACAAATGCGGCACCCTTACATGCTTGGCTACACACACAGATCGCCCCTCACACATCCACACACACAGTTCCACTACTGTAACACCCATTCACACATGCCTTCAACTCACATGGGCAGCACACTCCTGGGCTCATGTCAGACTTGTGTGTGTGTGCATAGCTTACACACACACACACACACACACACACACACACACACAGCCATCTGAACTCATGTGCGCACTCATGCCCAGATGTCACATGTCACAGACACAAGGCTTTCATCAAGTGTGCATCCCTGTGTACACACCCCACAGCCACACTCATGCCCCCCTGTATTTTCACACATGTGATCTATCCACAAAGTCATCTGTGCCCATACACACAAGCCCAGGCATGTGACAGGTGTGACCCATCATAGGTCACTCAGCACACAGTGGCCCATCATGGTCACTAGACTTGTATCAAGTATATGTCTGTCTGTACACCCCCACACACCACAATACACACACCCACACACACAATACACACACACACAATACACACACACGCACAATACACACAGCTGGACCACACAGCTGGCTCAAGGGGCATTTCTCCATTTCCTCCACCCTCGCTCAGTGGCTAGACATCTGTCCCCCGAGCTTGGGGACCTGTGTGGTGGGAGGAGGCAGCAGGCTGGTTTAGCCCCCTCCTCTCCCCCACCCTGCACTCTGGGGCTGTGGTGCCCCCTAGTGGAGCCGTTGTGAAATGCCCCACCTCACTGCAGGCCCAAGCGTCTGCCCTGGGGCAGCCAAGGAGGTGTGACTTGAGTCCTGGCCCCTGTTACCCTCCCCATTCTCCAGCTGCTGCCTGGGCCTCCAGCGAGCTGAGCCCTGGACAGTGGCTTTTTTTTTTTTTTTTTTTGAGGGCTCGAGCAGTCACCCTCGGCTCCGGGTTTGGGGCCTGTCCTCCAGCCACCCTGCTCAGACTCTGTGGACACAGCCTCAGGCCTCATCAGCCGTCCTTGGGTGCCAGGCCTGCCCGGCCACTGGAGCAGATGTTTTTGTTTGTTTGTTTGTTTGTTTGTTTGTTTGTTTGTTTGTTTGTTTTGTGGTGCTGAGGATTGAACCCAGGGGCGTTCTACCTCCAACTCATACCCCTCAGCCCTTTTTTTTTTAAATTTTGAAACAGGGTCTCGCTAAGTTGCTAAGAGTCTCGCTAAGCTGATTACAGGTGTGCACCACCATGCCCGGCACTGGAGCAGGTTTTGCCAGGCCTGGGACTTCCCACATCTCAGCCCTTGCCCAGGGGGCCACCACAGGCCCTTGTGGAGAGTCACCTGTACCCTGAAAGGTGTGTTTTCTAAACCTATGTGTGAGCGCTGGTGCCCTCTCCACAGTATCCTTCATCCCGCCTCGCTTGCTGACGTTTCTGACAAGCAGCGAGCTCCCTCTAGATTCCACTGCTGATGAATCAAGTGTCACATGCCCCATCTCTTCTTTGCAAGAGCCGCTGCTTCTAGCATCCAGAGGAAAAGCGGACATGGCTTCCCATGCCCTCCCAAGCTGGCACCCCGAAGCTGCTCCTCGGGGTCCCTCTCAGCACTGAAGCTCCACATGGCTTCAGTCCACTTTGCTGATCACTGCCTGGAACACTTGGTCACCGTCCCTGGATAGGACACTGCTCCGTGTCTGGGAGCTATCATTTACACTTATGGCTCTGCCCCTTCGGTCTCTGCCTTGCCACCGCCCGAAGCTCTATGGGGTAAAAAGTTCTTTAGTGAAAGATTTGGAGTAATTGAAGGGAATGACCATAAACGAGGGGCAGGGCTGCTACATTCAGTTGTATGAGTTGTGTACTATACAATTCTGGACAGCAGTCACATTTTGTGTGTGTGTGTGTGTGTGTGTGTGTGTGTGGCACTGGGGATTGATCCCAGGGGCATTCTACCTCCGAGCTACACCCCCAGCCCTATTTTATTCTTTATTTTGAAACGGGGTCTCACTAAGTTGCAGAGGGCCTCACAAGTAGCTGAGGCTGGCCGTGAACCTGCGATTCTCTTGCCTCGACTTTCCAAGTACTGGGATTACAAGCGTGTGCCACCATGTCCGGCTTCAGCAGCACATTTGAAGTCACTTCAGATTAATACACACACACACACAAACACACACACACACACACACACACACACACACACACACATAAAATGTACATACACATACATACTGGGAATTAAACCCTTAGGCATTCTACCTCTGAGCTACATTCTCAGTTCTTTTTACTTTTTATTTTGAAACAAGATCTCACTAAGTTGCTGAGAGTCTTGCTACATTGCTGAGGCTGTCCTCAAACCTGAGATCCTCCTATCTCAGTCTCCCAAGTACTGGGATTACAGGTGTGCACCACCACGCCCAGCCAGATAAGTATATTTAACATGATAATTTTCTGGAAGATGGTAGCAAAATGTCTTGGGGAGGGGCTAATTTTTCAAATTTGCACAAAGTGTCATTTGGATTCCGGATGGGCTTGTTGGGAAACAAAGCTGTGTGTCAGACATGACCTTGTTCCACAGCCCGAGGGGAATGAGTGCCTCTCTCTCGGTAAGTCTCCCTCCTTCCTCTGGGGGACTGCTTCTCCCTACTCCAAATATGGGATGTTGAGGAGCTGTTCATTTCGCCCCACCCCTGCCACAGGGATGGATATGTCACTCATGTCTGGCCAGTACTCTTGGCCATAGTGATTGGTCCAAAAGCTGGGCGATTCGAGTTGGGCCAATCAGAGTCCTTCCCTGGGATTGCTATGTACTCAGACACAGAAAGATTACCGCTCTTTCTTGGGAAGCCTCTCAGTTTATCAGAAGTAACTGAAGTGAGTCTGAAGGTGCCTGCGGTGTGTCTCCCACATGTGAGGAAGGAATGAGAACACTAAATTGACAAGGACAGATCCAGGAGGGGGAAGAAGGCAGGAAGAGGCGAGGGACCCAAGACCCCTTTGGGAGTCCCTGAGTCAGTCAGACTACAGATCAGCTCCATCACTGTCCTATCCCAGGAGCCCAGACAAACAACATCAAAAAACACCCTTCTAACTGGGCATGGAGGTGCACGCTGGTAGTCCCAGTACTTGGGAGGCTGAGACAGAAGGATCGCAGGTTTGAGAGCCAGGCGTGGTGGCGCACGCTTGTAATCCTAGTACTTGGGAGACGGAGACCGGAGGATCCAGGTTCGCGGCCAGCCTCAGCTAGTTAGTGAGGCCCTCTGCAACTTCGTGAGACCTGGTTTCAAAAACGAAGTATAAAAAATAGGGCCAGGGGTGTAGCGCGGAGGTAGAACACCCCTGGGTTCAATCCCCGGAACTGCAAAAAAAAAAGGATCGCAGGTTTGAGACCAGCCTCAGCAACTCAGCAAGACCCTCAGCAACTTAGCAAGACCCTGTTTCAAAATAAAAAGATAAAATAGGGCTGGGGGGTATAGCTTGGAGGTAGAGTGCCCCTGGGTTCAATCCCAGTACCAACCAACCAACCAACCAACCAACGAAAGAAAATCCACCCTTTTCCCCTAAGTTAGTTTACATTGAGTTACAGTCAGTCACAAACCAAAGAATTCTGCAAAGTTGTGTGTGGTGGCACATGCCTATAATCCCAGCAACTTGGGAGGCTGAGGCAGGAGGATGGCAAGTTCAATGCCAGCCTCAGCAACTTAGCAAGATGCTGTCTCAAAATAAAATAAAAATTCTGCAAAATACAATCACCTTCCAGAAAAATCTCACCCTGACCCACAGGAATTGGCCTTGTGCACAAGGCCAATTCATTGAGTAATGTTCAATTTTTAACTCTTAACCGTCCTGAGCAGTGCGTTTCCTCCCTGAGTCGGCTGGGGTGGTTTCCTGGGAGTGTCGGCAGGATGCTCCGCCCAGTTCCAGGGGTCCTGAGAGGGGAGGGCTCTGGAACTCTATCCCATAGTGCAATTCCCAGAGCATCCCACCAGTGGGACCTATATGCCTTTAAGTCTCCAAAGTACCATCACCTGCCTGTGGGACAAAATCACACATACTTACCTCATAAGGACAACCATAATTTGCCAAAATAATGCAGCTGGAGCTTCTAAGCAGAAAAGAGGGATGGTTTCACTGTGCATTCCCGAGACTTCTTTTCCCACATATTGCGTGCCAGTCCCATAATTCTGCAGAGCGATATTTAGTTCCTGTCCTTCAACCCTCGTATTCTAGCTCCTTCCAATTTGTGTCTTTAGGACATGGGGTGGAAGAAAAAAGCCCCCGGCTTGGTAGTTGCTCTCTCAATGGTTGCTTCCTCAGCCGGGCACGGTGGCGCACACCTGTAATCCCAGTACTTGGGAGGCTGAGACAGGAGGATCACAGGTTCGAGACCAGCCTTGCAAATTGGCCAGGCCCTCAGCAACTTAGTGAGACCCTGTTTCAAAATTAAAAAAAACTAAAAGGGCTGGGGGTATAGCTTGGAGGTAGAATGTCCCTAGGTTTAATTCCCAATACCACAAAAACAAAAACAAAAAACAAACAAAAACCCCTCAATTTTGCTTCCTCACCTGTATTGAGGGTAAGCATTGAAATTGCCACTAGAATTCTTAGAAAGGGCTTTTCCCCCCTCTCCATCTGAGGAGGAGAGGGGGGAGCTCATTTCCCAGGTCCGTGGTTTTTAACAACTGCATAATATTCCTTTGGGTGGATTACCTTCATTCACTCAACCCTCTCCTATTACTAGATGTTGAGTAATGTTCAATTTTTAACTCTTAAAAATAACACTGTGATGAACACCTTTGGGTATAATTTTTTCCCCTACATTTAGCTTATTCCCAGAAATAGATTTACCAAGGCAACAACCAGGACAAACTGTCTTGGGACACTAAATTTCAGTACAAATTGTCTTGGGACACACAGACAAACTGCCTCCCCTCCCCCCCACACAAAGTCCAAAGATGCAAACAAGAGTCTCCATTGAGGGAACAAAATGTAAAGGAAATAGGTGGAGTGTCTAACCTCTGCAAGAACATAATAGTAGGCAGGGGAGAGGCTGGCCGGCCGCCTCCCCCGCACTGGGGACTGGCCCTACATCTGCAAGAGAAGGAGCGCGCTGTGCTTCCTTCAAACAGCAAATGCTGCGTCTCTGATGGAGAACTCCAACTGAACACCACGCGCCTCCTTTTCCAAGCTACTTGTTCTGGGGGGGTTAATATACAGTTTTATGTCTGAGGACCTGGACTGATCGCCTCTTCCTGCCTGTTTTCCACAGTCGCCTCCAGCCGGCTCTGGGCTGCCTTCAGTGGGACGAGGGTGGCGGCCGGCCTCCTTGACAGCCTCCCTGCCTCCGCTTTGCCTTGGTGGCCATTTCAGAGACAAATGAATTCTCTGCAATGTCTATTTCAGCATTTTATTTCTCGGAACCAAATTTATGTAAAGCAACTAACAGTAGCTTTTCCTAGGGGTTTTCAGCAGCTGGGGGTGTCCCAGGGCAGATGTGGAGAAAGTACGCCAGTGTCTTAGTTGGGATTTCCCCACAGCAGAGCCTGAGGCAAGGATTTGGGAGCAAGGAGTTTATTTGGGAGGAGCTCTCAGGGAGCGCTGTGATGGAGGGGAGAAAGGACAGGGAAAGGTGTGTGTGCGTTCAGGAGCAGGCTAGCTAAGGGCGACCAGGCTGCAAACCCACGGGGTGTGTCCAAGTCTGTGTGGAAGACATCTCAGCGTGTACCACTGGGGACAGCTCCCAACCCTGCTGGAGGGTTTGCTCCTGGGCCTTCTGGCCTGTCTCCCCTGTGGCCAGAAAATGCCCTCCGGTGGACAGTCAGGTGTGTGTGCGTGTGGGAGGGGACTGACAGTCTCGCTGAACTTGGACCTCTCTGTCCCTCTCTCCCTTGCTCCCCCCACACACAGATATACACACATAAGTATATACATATGTGTGTGTGTGTGTGTGTGTGTGTGTGTGTGTGGTTCTGGGGATTGAGCCCAGAGGCATTCTACCTCCAAGCTACACCCCCAGCCCTATTTTACTTTTATTTTGAAACAGGGTCTCACTAGGTTAATGAGAATCTCACTACTTGCTGAGGCTGTCGTCGAACCTGCGATCCTCCTGTCTCAGCCTCCCAAGTACTGGGATTACAAGCGTTCACCACCACACCGGCTTACATGTGATTTTTATGTGTGCATGGCGCTGAGGATCGAAGCCAGGGCCTCTCACTTGCCAAGCTCATGCTCTTCCCCCAGCCCTCATGCTCTTCTCCAGCTTTGTACCTCCGACTTTTGAAAACAAAAATAAGCCGGGCGTGGTGGCCAGTAATCCCAGTGACTTGTAATCCCAGTACTTGGGAGGCTGAGACAGGAGGATCCGGGTTCACAGCCAGCCTCAGTTACTTAGTGAGGTCCTCTGCAACTTAGCGAGACCCTGTTTCAAAATAAAGAATAAAAAATAGGGCTGGGGGTGTAGCTCGGAAGTAGAATGCCCCTGGGTTCATTCCCCAGTACTGCAAAAAAAAAAAAAAACAACCAAAAATAAGATCTTTATGCCACTGTTTTTCGCCCCTCAACTCTGGACATCTTTCCACCTCAATATTTGATACCAAATTGTCAATGGCTGAAGAATATTCCACTGGGAGGTCACAGCCCCAGGAGACATTTGTTATTTCTAATTTTGGCTGACATAAAGACAAGAGGGATGAGACGCGGCCGTGCACAGCGCGCTCACTTCTCTCCTGCTCGAAGCCCGCTCATAGCTCTCCATATGCCCCTACAGTCCCTAACCTGCATTCACGTCTGACCCGTGTCACCTTCTCCACCACGGTCAGACAGTTGAACCCACTGAGTCATAGCAGGTCCCGTCCATTCCTGCAGCTGCGCCTTCCCAGGCCGTCCCTGGCTGGAGGCCTCTTTTCTCCCGTGCTGCTCGGCCGCCCAAGGACCCCCTTCCTTGGGCCTCCATCCCCCACTGGGTCTGCTCTCACTTCCCTCCATGCTGGAGCCAAGGATTCCACTCCGGCGTCTCCCGTTTTCAGATGGGCTCTTCCCTGTTCAAGATTCGTTGATGTTGACGCAATGAGTGGTCTTGTCTTTCTACCTAGAATAAGGGTGGGGATGGAGAATGTTCCCCTACAACAGGGATGACAGCAAGTGCACTGCCCGCAGGCCCCTCCCTGGAGAGGGGACGAGGGAGCACAGGGGAAGGTCTTCCTGGTGCTGGACTGGAGGACTGCTGGGAAGGGGAGAACTGAAGCGGAGTGTGGGGGAAGGGTGGCCCAGAGAGTGCTAATCCCCGCTTCCTGTCTGGATTTTCCTTGACTGCAGCTCAGGGCCTATCTTAGGATGGTCACAGCTGCGAAATAGATCTCCCCCCTCACCTGTTCTTAAGCAACAGAGACCCAGCTAACTTCCTGTGGGAAGAATGCAGGCTTTGGTAATGTTTCCAGTGTAGGGGACAGTACGGGGGACACCAGTGTTGAACTGGTCCCCTTCTCTACTTCTGAGGGGTGGCTCACCTTGGCCAGGAATCAGGGAGCGAACAGCCACAGGGGGAGATGAGGAGCTGGCCACACGTTTTTTGGCCAGAGCCCCAGCCTCTTCTCTGAATCTAGCCAGTGTTTCTTTTCTGGTCTTTCCTAATTGACAGAGTGGCTGGGGGCAGATCCCCGGCCCCCCTCACTCACGTGCCCCTCAGCCCCAAGCTTGCTCCTACAAAATTCTCAATTCCTGCTGATCAAGCCTCTCCAGATACTCATTCATTCACTCAACAAACCTGGACCCGCCCAGGCCCAGGACTGGGAGCGAGCAAGGGCGCGCGGCACCGGGAGGAGTAAGACATGATGCCCAGGGATCTGCGGGGTTGGAGGTGGACCTCGGGGAGAGAGACAGGCCTTCTGATGGTGGCGGGACCCTGGAAGACCCTACCTCCCATTTTGGGGGAGGCCAGAGCAGGCTGGGGGCGGAGACTTGGACGACACTGTCCCCAGCGCCAGGAGCCCGCGCATGCGTGGAGGGAGCCCTCCCTCGGCGTCTCCCGCGTTGCCGAGGTAACCCTGACCCCAGCACGCTGGCCATGGCCTCCGGGGCTGGCGGGAACTGGGGTCGCGCCCCTCCGCAGAGTGCAGCCCCGACGGTGAGGGCTGAGCGGGGAGCAGAGCCTGCCTTTACGGGGTGGGGTGGGGGAGGCCGGGGGCCACCCCTGGAGGG
Source organism: Glis glis (assembly GCA_004027185.1). Lineage (NCBI taxonomy): Eukaryota > Metazoa > Chordata > Mammalia > Rodentia > Gliridae > Glis > Glis glis. Next base: position 15,739 of record PVJS01004964.1, on the reverse strand, counting down.
GCTGGATTCTGGAGGGGGTGGGCAGTGGGGGTGAGGAGAGAGACCCCAAACCCAGAAGAGACTGGACGGGGAGAGCGGAGGCCATGGGGGCGGAGAGGCTGGGACCGGCCGCGGGCTTAGGGAGGACGCTCACCGCGAGGAAGGTGTTGGGGCTCGCGATGTGCCCCACCCCTTCCCCGCCTGGCCTGGCTGAGTCTCCCCCCACGTCCCCAGCCCTGGGTGACCATCCTGCAGCCCCTCCCGTGGGCCGTCCCACCCCCGGCCCCGCAGCCCGGCCGCGTGAAGGAAGGTGAGACTCGGGGTCACCCTCCCAGCCCTCCTCTGCCCCGCATTCTCTCCGCGTCGCATCCCGGGGCTGGACGTGGGGATAAAGGCCCTGGGGTCGCGGCAGGGGTGACGGGTGGGGAGATCGCGCAGAGGCCCGGGTGGGCTGCTGAACCCCCGCCCCCTAGACCTGCTGGAGCTGATGATGCTGCAGAACGCGCAGATGCACCAGCTGCTGCTCAGCCGCATGATGGCGGGGGCGCTGACCCCGGACCCCTACTTTCCCGGCCCGCAGGTGCGTGGGGTGGGGCCGCCGGGTGGGGATCCATCTGGGTTCTCTCCTGGAGTGAAAGGACCGGGCACCGAGGAGCAGGAAGCCAGCCCACACTTTGGCTGGGTCCCTTGGCATCTATCAGGCTGTGTCAGCCCCCATGGAGGAAGGGGGCCCTAAATCCAGACCACCCAGGGCTTGTTTTCAAGGGAGTTTCCCTGCAGCGTACCATTCCTGGACTTAGTGCCCCAGGAAGGCAGGCATCAGTCGACTCTGTTGCCTGACCCGGTGCCCAACATTTATTAGGGATTCAATTGATAATTGTTGAACAAGTGAACGAATAAATAAATAACTGAATACAAGCCTACTTTGGCTGTGACTGGCACATCCTACTCTGGATGTATCTGGACATCTGGTGAGGAATGGGAAAGTGTCCTCGGAGGAGCAGGTGGCCTTAGAACCAGCCCTTGAGAGCGAGAGCCTGGTAGGAATTTGCCCCTGGGTGGAGGGATGGAGGGGTGTATCCACCTCCGGGCCAGCAGGGGGCGCTCCAGATGAGACTCAGGGCAGCTCGGTGGACTCCTGCACCCGGCTCTGGGGTCACTCCTGGACTCTTCCAGTCCCTGCTCTGCCATTTATTAGCTGGGGGACCTTAGACAAGTTGTCCAGCCTCTTGGAGCCTCAGTTTGCACACCTGCAAAATAAGATGTCTCCAGAGGGCCTTGCTTGCATATAGTAAATGCTCACTAAACAGAAGTCTTAGGAGGGTGTATATCTGGAGAAGATGGTGTAGGGGAATGGAGGAGTGGGGTTAGGGAGAGCCTGATCCCAAGTCATCTCCCCGCCCTCTTTGCACAATCCCCAGATCTACCTGGAGGGCCAACAGGAAGGATCAGAGGAGGAGATAGACACCGAGGAGGAAGGGCCTTTGGTGTTCCACCACCACTACCTGCCCTGCCCGATGCCCTCCCTGGGCCCCCTGCCATCCTGGCCAGCCCTTTTCCTCCCCCCTCCCCCACATCAGCCCTACACACAGGATGCACCCCGGATTCAGCACTGGCCTCCTGCCTCCCGGAAAAGGGAGGTGTAAGTGAGGATGGGGGTCTGGGCCTTGTCAGGTTCCTGCTCTGGGGCTGAGCTGGAAGAGCAGACCAGGGGCTTATGGGGGATATCGTGGAGGGCACCCCTGGACCTCTGAAGGGTCTGTCTTCTCTCTCCTCATCTCAGGAGAGCTGTGCCCCCGCCCCCACCCCCCAGTGCTACAGGGACAGTGGGTGCAGATGTCCCCCCTGCTTCAGGTAGGGGGCTGGGTGAGTGGGTGGTGGGGCCCAGGCCTGGGGGTGGATCAGGAGGCCAGGAGGGCCATGAGCCCCGTGGGGAGGCTTCTACCATCCCTGCTGCAGGCACTGCCTCTTTGGGGTCCACTGAGGCAGGAGGGAGGCAAGACGGGGTACTGTCTCCCTAGACTACTATGATGCCGAGAGCCTGCCATGAGGACGGAAGCTCGTGGGTGCCTCGCCAGCTCCAGTGCAGGGCTGCAACCAGCCCGGGGTGCCCGCCTGCCCCCTGACGTCTACCAATGCTGCATCGACGCTGACAGCCCCTCTCCCCCTCTGCCCCAGCCGGGCCCTCTCCCTGTGGATCAGCCCCTCTCCACCCACCGTGACCCTGAACTGGCCTGTGAGAGCTCCTGCAGGCCCCGCCCAGGCCCCGGAGGCTGCCCAAACCCAACTCAGCCCCGCTGTTTCCGGCCCACGCCAGGCAAAGGCCTCGGCACCGGCTCTGCCTCTGTCCCCCGCTCCTCCTTCTTAGATGACAAAGGCTGTGGGGTTGCCTTTGGCCTAATAATGGGGCAGGAAATGCTCCTGTTCCCCCAGCTCCTTGAAGGTCCCCTTGGGGGAGATGGGCCCAGAGTGGTGGGGGAGAAGCCAGCCCAGAAGGGCCCCAGAGCTGAACCCCCCAACCCCCACACACACCAGGGAGCTGGCTCTGATGGCAGAAAGGAGTCAGGACCATGCCCTGCTGCAGCCAGGAAGGGCCTGCGGTCCCCTAGAGCCCGCTGGGAGCAGAGGGTGCTATGCCCACCAGGCCAGGGTGTCTGGCTACCCTCCTGCAATAGGCCAGATGAGGGGGACATCTGGTGCCTGGGCTGTCCGGCAAGGGCTGGCAGAGGCCCTGCGGGGCCCCAGTGCGGGAGAGGGCAGAAGGAGGCCGAGGACACAAGCGGGGAGAGGTGCCTTCTGTTCCCTGCTGGCTTTTATCTCCAGAGCAGACAGGGAGGACGCAGGGTTAGGTCCAGGTGTTTGTATTCAGGCTAGAAAAGGAAACATCCCCAGAGTCCTGTGCTGCTGGCACAGTCCTTCAGCCAGGGCTGGATCACATCCCTGAGGAGCCACACTGAGTTCCAGCAGCTGCTGCGGTGGTGGCTCACGCGGGCTGCGCCCGGAAGGCCCGAGGCAGCCTCCTCCAGGCAGCCCGCACACTGTAGGCGCCTGTCCGCCTCTGGCGCCAGTGCTGGCCGAAGACAAAGCAGAGCAGCACGGATGTCACAAACAAGAACAGCAGCACCGACACGACCGTGACGATGATGACCATCTGGTTGTCTGGCACGGGCTCTGGGGAGGGAGGAGGCATGGTCTCAGAAGTGCTCAGGTGCCAGCCCCCCCAGGGGAGTCCGCTATCACCCCCTGCACTCATCCATCCTGCAGTCACGCTGTTCACTGAGCGGTGGCATCTAGCCAGACCTCTGAGACGGTGAGGGCAGATGTCCCCCTGCTAGCAGCCCCGGGGCCAGCATGTGGCGCCCGGACACCATGGCTGGGGCAGAGCCCAGTGAACTTGGGCAGGCATGCTCCCTGATGACGGGGAACGCTTTGGTCATGGTGTGATGGGACAGCAGCACTCTGGGGAACCCCGGGAGTCAGGCCAGCCTTCTCGTTGTAAAAAGGAGTCAAGGCCAGAGAGAGCAGGTGGCCTAGGTCCGGGCCACACAGCTCATGAATGCCAAGCAACTAACGGAGGTCCCCTGACCTCTGGGACAGCCCGGGTCCAGGCGGGGACTTAGAGGATCAAGGAAGAGGGGAGTTGAGAGGGAACCCTCAGGATTAAGCATGTACCCCAATCTGTCTGAGATCAGGGCTCCCGTGTTTTCTTCCCCCCAAGGGCGGAAAGGGAGCGTCATCTCCCCCCTCACCATAGACCTCGAGGATCTGGGTTTCTGAGAAGCTGCGTAAGAGTTCCCCACCACGAGGCCGCAGGTCCAGCTCGGCCAGGCAGGAGAAGTTGAGGTGGCCGTCCTTCCTGTTTGCTGTGCTATTGAGCGTGACTCTGGCCTCCTGGGGGGCAGGTGCTCCTCCACCGAAGTGCTGGGTGTGCAGGGTCTCCAAGCCACGGAGCAGGGTGAGGGTGAGGCTCTCGAGGGGCTCCACGGTGGGCACTCTGCACTCGATGGTGAAAGGTTTGCCCACAGTCACCCAAATGGGCTGCAGCTTCAGCACGACCTGCTTTGGAGGCTCTGCAGGGGTGGAAGGAGGGAGATCTGGTTAGGATGGGGGTGCATTCCCACCGGCCCCACCTGGCCGGGGCCATCTCCTGTCACTGTGGTGTTCCAGGACTCTAGCTGGGATTATGGGGGAGAAAGTGGGCTGGGGCCTAGCTTGCTCTAGTGTAAGGAGAAAGAGGAAGCAGTTCAGGCTGAAGGATGTACTGGGTGGTAGTTTTATGGGCATGATTTGGAGAATAGACAAGATGGAGGTGGTCAGGTATCTACAAAGAAAAGGTCCAGAAATTATACACCCAACTGGAAAGATATAAATGTTTGGGTCTGTCTCTCTCCCTTCCAGATATTAAAACAAATTTCAACGGTTAAACAGTTGGATAATTGTGTTAAGCGAGACTCAGAATGAGTACTCACTGGAATCAGGCACTTGAGAAATTGAACTGAGAGGTTCCTTAAGAGGTGGGGCTGGGTCAGGCGCGGTGACACACACCTGTAATCCCAGTACTTGGGAGGCTGAGACAGGAGGATCGCAGGTTCGAAGCCAACCTCAGCAACTTAGTGAGACCCTGTTTCAAACTAAAAAATAAAAAGGACTGGGGGTATAGCTTAGTGGTAGAACACCCCTGGGTTCAATTCCCAGTACCAAAATAAAATAAAACAGGTGGGGGCTGGAGTCAGACCGGCCTCACTTCTCCAGAAACCATTTCATGACCATCATGATTCCTTATGTACTAACGGGGCCTGCGGTGGTGGTGGCCTGGATTGTTTATGTGTGTGTGTGTGTGTGTGTGTGTGTGTGTGTGTGTGTGATACTAGGAATGGAACCCAGGGGCATTCTACCTCCCAGCTACACCCTCAGCCTGATTTTATTTTTTATTTATTTTTATTTATTTATTTATTTATTTATTTTTGCGGTACCGGGGATTGAACCCAGGGGCGTTCTACCTCCGCGCTACACCCCCAGCCCTATTTTTTATACTTTATTTTGAAACCGGGTCTCACGAAGTTGCGGAGGGCCTCACTGAGTAGAGAGAGAGAGAGAGAGACAGGGAGAGAGAGAGAGAGAGCTGAGGCTGGCTGCGAACCCGGATCCTCCCGTCTCCGCCTCCGAAAGTACTGGGATTACAAGCGTGCGCCACCATGCTCGGCTTATTTTTTATTTTGAAACAGGGTCTCACTAAGTTGCTGAAGCTGGTCTCAAATCTGTGATCCTCCTGTTTTAGCCTCCCCATTACTAGGATTACAAGTGTGCATCACCAAGCCCAGCCTGGATTCTTCGTGTGTGTGTGTGGTACTGGGGATTGAACCCAGGGGCATTCTACCTTCGAGATACACCCCCAGCCCTATTTTTTATTTTTATTTTTTATTTTGAAACAGGGTCTCACTAAGTTGCTGAGAGCCTTACTAAGTTGTTGAGGCTGGCCACGAACCTGCAGTCCTCCTGTCTCAGCCTCCCAAGTACTGGGATTAGAAGTGTGTACCACCACACCTGACTCTGGATTCTCTTTTAAACTAGAATACTCGGCTTCCACTCACTCCCACCCCCACCTGGGATAAAATGTTGGATTCAGACTGGGCGTGGTGTCACACCCCCGTAATCCCAGTACTTGGGAAGCTAAAACAGGAGGATTGCAGGTTTGAGGCTAGCCTCATCAACAAGACTTGTTTCAAAATAAAAAATAAAATAGGGAGCCGGGAATGGTGACATGTGCCTGTAATCCCAGTACTTGGGAGGCTGAGACAGGAGGATCGCAGGTTTGAGGATAGCCTCAGCAACTTAGTGAGGCTGTCAGCAACTTAGCGAGACCCTGTTTCCAAATTAAAAAAAAAAAATAGGGTTGGGGGTATAGTTCAGAGGTAGAATGCCCCTGGGTTCGATCCCCAGCACCACACAAAAAATAGCAATAAATAAATAAATTAAATTAAATAGGGCTCGGGGTATAAGCCAGAGGTAGAATGCCCCTGGGTTCAATCCCCAGTACCACGAAGAAGAAGAAGAAGAAGAGGGAGAAGAAGGAGGAGGAGGAGGAGAAGGAGGAGGAGGAGGAGGAGGAGGAGGAGGAGGAGGAGGAGGAGGTGGAGGAGGTGGAGGAGAAGAAGAGAAGAAGAAAATGTTGGATTTAGAACATCCTTCTATTTAGACATTTGATCCACTGATGTTGGTGATGGGGAGGGCCCCAGAGATACTCCTGGAGCCAAGAGGTTGAGAGAATCCTGGCCCACCTGAGCAATTTTCATGGCTCCTGGTGGGTGCGTGCGTGTGAGGGTCACACATTTGCTGTGGGCCCGCTGGGTAAGATAATAACACCAAAAGCAGGGCGTGGTGGCATACTCCTCTAATCCCAGTACTTGGGAGGCTGAGACAGGAGGATTGCAGGTTCAAGGACAGCCTCAGCAAGTAATGAGATTCTCATCAACCTAACAAGAAAGACCTTGTTTCAAAAATAAAATAAATAAAAATAAAAAATAGGACTGGGAGTATAGCTCAGAGGTAGAATGCCCCTGGATTCAATCCTGAGTACCACATGCAGAACACCAGGTGGCACTCAACCTTGTCCTTATGAGGTGAAGGGGCCACTGGAGAGTGTGCCCAGCTCTCCTGAACCCCCTCCCCGCTGCTTGTCACCGATGTGTGTTCAGGTGGCTGAGCTGGGGGGAGCCTAGGAACACTGCATTGGGAAATGACTTTTGAGTCTACGTCAACCTTGGTACGATGTCCTCCTTGGGGCAAGCCCCACACCCTGGTGGTCTGCTTCTGCAAAGCCAGCGGTGTCCAACCAAGCGTGTGGGCAGATCTGAGCCTGCCGGCCTGTCCTGCTCCTAGTGAGCCCTGGAGCCCAGGGAGGTGGGGGCTGGGATGAGCGGGCTCAGGGGCAGTAACAGAGTTAACTTTGGGTCCATGCGGGAGACAGGCTCTGCCCTGGGGAGAGGGCCCCGCTCACAGCACTCACGGTACACGCTGATGTTGAAACGCTTGAATGCCTGCTTCCCGTTGCAGGTGAAGTGGCACAAGAGGCCCATGTCCTGGGAGATGTTTGAGACCAGGTACCACTGCCACTGAGGCCGCTGGTCCAGCAGGGTCTTAGGCAGGGTGGTCTCCAGGCCCCCCGTGTCAGGGTTGGCGCAGCTGGTGCTGCAGTTCACTTTACCGGACCCTCTGGTCTCCACCACCAGCCTCTCCGGCCACGTGTGTACCTCGAACGCCATCTCACCGGATCCTGGAGGAACAGAAGCACGGGCAACGCTGTCCCTGCTGCCCTGCCGGGGCCTGTCTGTCGCCAGTGGCCGGGATCAAGGGCCAGGCGTCCAAGAAGAAGGGCCACGCTCCTTCCCTATGGCAGGTGTGTGGCGCCCCAGCCTCGCCCTGCCTCCAGGTGCTCCTGGCTCGGGTCCCTCTGTCCGTCAGCTCCAAATTAGTCTTCCTCAAGCTCCTCATCCATCCCCTTCAAGGTCCAGCCAAATGTCCCCTCCTCCGTGAATCTGAAGATGGAGTGAGCTCTGGGCCGTGACCCTGGGTTTAGCCCTTCCCTTCTTCCTCCTGTAAATGCTGTTCAAGCCAGGGACCGTGCTAGGCTCTGGGGACACCACAGTGACCGGAGCAGGCCGAGCCCTGTGCTGGCAGAGCGCATGCTCCAGTGAGGGAGCTAGAGGAGCGAGGATGGAGAAGCCCCAGCCTGCGGGTGGCATAAGCGCCGGGAAAGGAGGGGCGGGTCACTAAGGCCTCACTGAGGTATGATATCTGACATTTGTGCGAAGATGTGAAGGGTGGCGGTAAGTCCTGCAGATATGGGGGCGCAGGGGACTGTTCCAGGCAAAGGGTGCAGCCAGCCTGAGCACCCTTGGTTGGGAGTAAGCTTGGGGTGGTGGGTGGTGGAGGAGGGCAGGGACATGAGGCTGGAAAGCGACCTGTCGTACTAACGAGCCATACTCAGGTTGGCGCTGCCTTGGGGTCTGGAACTTTCGGCGGGCAGGGCTTGGGTTTCGCCACAGCCCTGTGACGTTCAGGACGGTCAGGACAGCTCACCTCCATTCTCAGATTCACAGAGGAGGAGACATTCGGCTGGCCCTCGAAGCACGTGAACGAGGAGCTGGAGGAAGACTCGCCAGGAGCTGCCGGGCAGAGGGTCAGAGCGACGGGCACCGAGGCTGGGGGCCCTGCATCTAACCGTGCGGCCTCAGGCCTGGAAAGGCCACCAGCCGTGGCCTTCTTCAGACATCCAGGAAGTCTCTGGTGCATGAGAACTGAGCCCCCGACCAGGAGGGTTCTGGATCCAGACCAGCGGGCCCAGCCTGTGTCCTGCTCCCACCACGCTGCACGCCCCACGCGGCCCCCAGCCAGGGCCGTGTATTGAGGTGGCAAGAGAAGGCTTTGCAGGCAGACAGCGCTGGATCTGAATCCAGAGCCCGCCATGTACTGGTGGGGTCTCAGGCTACGTGCCGTCTTTCTCTGAGCCTCAGTTTCTTCCTCTGTGAGATGGGCTAGTGTCACGTGTGTTCAGTGAGCACGTGCTGGAAAGCACCTGGCACGTGGTCCAGGATGCAGGGTGCTCAGTACACGGTGGCCCTTCCCTTCACCGGGTTTCATTTTCACTTTGACCACAGCCAGAACGGGACATCCAGGTATCCTCTGCTGCCCCCTACTGTCCCCAAGGCCCCTTCTGAGGCGAGGCTCCCATAGCCTCATCTTCCCTTGGACCCCAGCATCCTTCACCTCCAGAGTGCCCCTCCCCCCATTCAGCCTCCATGGCGGCCGCACCCACATGTACGGCAGCTGTGGGGCCTGTTCCACCTGGTGTCTGAAAGGCCAGGTCCTCCTACCCCTGCTGCTTGGGGCAGGGTGGACCCAAAGCCAGGCTAGCACAGTTCCTGCACTCATGGTGAAGTGGACCTTGTGTTTAAAGCCTCAGCAAACGCCAGGCCCAGATGCCCACCCCCTGCCTGAATCCAGGAAGCAAGCACACCCCGGCCCTGGGCTGCCTCAGCACCCGGCTCACCTGGGTAGCACAGCAGAGCGAGAAGGGCCGCGGGCAGGCCCCAGCAACCGAAAGAAGACATCTCAGGCAGGGTCCACGGGCACCTGGGGACCGGCTGAGGGCTGCCTGTAGGGAGATGGATAGCCTAGGTCAGGGAGTGGTGGCTGGAGCCGTGGACTGAAATCCTGAGCCTTCTGCGAGACGATGACCGCATTTCCTCTCATTATCTGAGGTCGGGAAGCCACGTGCACAGGCCTCCCAGGCCTCCCAGGCCTCCCAGCCTCCAAGAATCCAGGCAGAGGAAGCCAGGCAGCAGCTGATACGCGGGGGCATGACCCAGCCCTCCCACCCACTCCCCGCGCAGGGGCAGCGGTGGGAACGCACACGTGTGTGCACATGGGATCCCTGCGTGCTCTGTGTGCACAGGGCAGAAGGAGGCCTGCGCGGTGCAGATCTGGGGAGTCACAGATTCCACGGGACACCTTGTTGGAGGCCCCTCTAGGAAGAAAATCTCCAAAATTGGGAGGCGAGGTCACCATAGCAAAGGGGGCTTTTACAGGAAACCCAGGCAGGGACACGAGGTTCTCCTGCTAGTGCCAGCATGTGTCTGCATAGACCCTAAACTCTCACTTGGTTTCACCCGTCTGCCCAGCAGTCCATGCGCCTGGGGCCACCCCTCACATCAGGTACTCAGCCAGTTCAGGGCCCAGAGCCTCAGGACCCGCTGCCCATGGGAGTCCCCAGAGGACTGCCTGAATCCAGATCTGAACTGGCTGAGAATCCAGATCTGTACCCAGTCAGCGGGGTAGGGGCTGGAGGTGCTGTGCAGCACAGACTCTGTGGCCTCCACAGGGTCCAAATAACAATAATCCTACAATAGATGAAGCCAGGTGTGGTTGTGCACCCCTGTAATCCCAGTACTTGGGAGGCTAAGACAGGAGGATCGCAGGTTCAAGGCCAGCCTCAGCTGCTTAGTGAGACCCTCCACAATTTAGCAAGACTCTCTTTAAAAATAAAAAATAAAAAGGGCTGGGGGAAGCCGGGCGTGGTGGCACACGCTTGTAATCCCAGTACTTGGGAGGCTGAGACCGGAGGATCCGGGTTCGCGGCCAGCCTCAGCTACTTAGTGAGGCCCTCCTCAACTTAATGAGACTCTGTTTCAAAATAAAGAATAAAAAATAGGGCTGGGGGTCTAGCTCAGAGGTAGAATATCCCTGGGTTCGATCCCCAGCACTGCAAAAAAAAAAAAAAAAGGGCTGGGGGTCTAGCTCAGAGGTAGAATGCCCCTGGGTTCAATCCTCAGTACAATAATAATAGTAATAATAATAATAATAATAATGCAACATGTACAGCCATGCTTTGCTTAACAAGGAGATATATTCTGAGAAGTTTGTTGTAAGGTGATTCGTGGTTGTGTGGGTATCATAGGGTGTGCACCCACACCAATCTAGATGGCACAGGCTACTACACGGTGCACACATCGTCTGTGCTATATTTTTATATGACTGGCGGTGCAGTCGGTTTGTTTACACCAGCATTACCACAAACAGGTAAGTAAGGTGTTGTGCTACAATGTTATGACAGCCCTGATGTCACCCGGCCATGGGAATTTCTCAGCTCCATTGTAATCTTATATGTGGTCCCTCCTTGACCGAAACATCATTAAGAGGCACATGGCCATACCTACTACAGGTTGGTCACTGTCATAAGCACTGTACAGATAACTAATTGCCAGGCATGGTGGTGCACACCTGTAATCCTAGTACTTGGGAGGCGGAGACAGGAGGATCGCAGGTTTGAGGCCAGCCTCAGCAACTCAGCGAGAACTTGTTCCAAAATAAAAATACATAAAAAGGGCTGAGGGTGTAGCTCGGAGGTAGAACATCCCTGGGTTAATTTCCAGTAACACACACACACACACACACACACACACACACACACACGAGAATGAGGAGGCGAAGGAGGAGGAGTAGGAGGAAGAGAAGGGGAAGATTAATGAATGCCCTAGCTCTGTAAAGAAGAGTACAGCCGGGCGTGGTGGCGCACGCTTGTAATCCCAGTACTTGGGAGGCTGAGACCAGAGGATCCGGGTTCGCGGCCAGCCTCAGCTACTTAGTGAGGCCCTCCGCAACTTAGTGAGTCCCGGTTTCAAAATAAAGAACAAAAAATAAGGCTGGGGGTGTAGCTCAGAGGTAGAATGTCCCTGGGTTCAGTCCCCAGATCCGCAAAAAAAAAGAAGAAGAGTACTGTTACTCTCCTCATCTTATAGATGGGGAAACAGGCACAGAGGTGTTAAGTGACGAGTCCAAGGTCCCACGCCTAGGACAGAGTGAAGTCGCTGTGGGCGAGACCCTGTGGTGGCTGATGGAGCCAACCAGAGCAGGGGTGGGCAGGAGAAGCACTGTCAAGGGCCCGGGCTCCCCAGAGACCCTCAGGAAGGAAAGGCAGAACAGCAGAGGTCAGAGGAAACTTCTGGGCAAGTCTCCAGGGCAATATATTTGTAAACAAAAAAGAAGGCACAAATAAACATTGCCAGGAACACAAACGAGAGCATAAGTGCAAGAGTCAGGAGAAGACAATACCACTGCAAGAAACAGAAAGTCGGGCGGGGACAGGGGAAATGGGAGTCGCTGTTTAGTGGCTGGTTTCAGTTTTGCAAGATTGGATGCAAAGCAGTGTGAACATACTTAACACTACCAAATTGTGTGTGTGTGTGTGTGTGTGTGTGTGTGTGTGTGTGTGTGTGTGTGTACTGGGGATTGAACCCAGCAGCATTCTACACCCCTATTCGTTATTTGTAATTTTGAAACAGAGTCTTACTAAGTTGCTGAGGGTCTTGCTAAGTTGCTGAGGCTGTCCTTGAACCAACGATCCTCCTGTCTCAGTCTCCCTAGTACTGGGATTATAGGCGTGCACCACCACCACTTTGGGCACTGAATTGTATGTTTTAAAATGAATAAATGATATGTTTTATGTTATGTGGAATTTATCACAATTTAAAAAAAAGAAGACTATAAAAATGTATGTCATGAAACAAAGCAGACCAAATCTCAGAAAAACATAAGTTATCAGACTTAATTTAGGGAGAAATAAAAACCCTGAATGGTTCTATAACTATTAAAGACATCAAATCAGTAATTTTTTTTTTTTTTTTTGCGGTACCGGGGATTGAACCCAGGGGCGGTCTACCTCCGCGCTACACCCCCGGCCCTATTTTTTTATACTTTATTTTGAAACCGGGTCTCACGAAGTTGCGGAGGGCCTCACTAGGTAGAGAGAGAGAGAGAGAGAGCTGAGGCTGGCCGTGAACCCGGATCCTCCGGTACCCGCCTCCCAAAGTACTGGGATTACAAGCGTGCGCCACCACGCCTGGCTTCAAAATAAATTTCTTTAAAAGGGCTCGGGGTGAGCCGGGTGTGGTGGCACACGCTTGTAATCCTAGTACTTGGGAGGCGGAGACTGGAGGATCACAGGTTCCCAGCCAGCCTCAGCAACTTAGGTTCTCAGCAAACTAGTGAGACCCTGTTTCCAAATAAGAAATAAAATCAAGCTGGGAGTATAGCTCAGAGGTAGAATGCCCCTGGGTTCACTCCCCAGTACCAAAAGGGGGGGGGGCTCGGGGTGTAGCTCAGTGGCAGAGTGCTTGCACAAGGGCCTGGGTTCACTCCCTAGTAACACACGCACAAAAAAAGAAAGAAAAAAAAATTGCCAGATCTAGATAATTTTGCAGAAGTTCAAGTAGAGGTAAATCTAATCTTATGAAAACTCTCTAAGAATGGAAAAAGCAAAAATACTCTATGTGGCCAGTGTTTCCAAACGGTCAAGTACAGGATGAGAAAGGAAAATTAAAGGCCATTCTCATTTATGAAAATAAATGCAACAATTATAAGGAAATTATTAGCTGGGCATGGTGATGATTGCCTGTAATCCCAGTAGTTGGGAGGCTGAGACAGGAGGATCACAGATTCAAGGACAGCCTCAGCAAGTAGCAAGACTGTCAGCAACCTAGTGAGACCCTGCTTCAAAACAAAAAATAAAAAGGGCCAGGGGTGTACCTCAGAGGTAGAATGCCCCCGGGTTCAATCCCCATTACCAAAATAAATAAATAAATAAATAAAAAGAAAGAAAGGAAGGAAGGAAGAAAAAGAAAAGAAAGTCTTAGCAAACCTAATCTGGCAGTGTATAAGATAAATATGACATCATATCTGAGGTGAGTTCATAACAATAGAAGAAAAGCCTGCAGGTGTTTATCAAGCTGGGATACAGATGTGTGGTCACTGCCCAGCCGCCCTCCTCCGATTCCCGCTGTGTGCACAGGGGAGGGTCTTGTGCCAGGTCAGACTCACCCTGTGCTGCTGCTGCCCCTCACCTCGAGCTTCTATCAGATTTAGTTAAAAAAAAAAACGTAGTAAGAAAATTATAAAACTTTATTGGAGGACATTAAAAACAGCAAACAAATGGATAATCCATGCTTGTGGATAGGAGATTCAGTATTATAAAGATATAACTTTTCCCCTATCTGATCTACAGATTCAATGCAATTCCAATTAATCCCAATAGATCTGTTCATGGAAATTGAAAGCTGATTATAAGGTTTACATGGAAGAATGAAAGGACCAAGACACCACATAAGAGATTTGCTCACTAGATATAAGACTTACTATAAGATGTGGTATTAGTGTAGGCATAGGCAAATTAACTGATGGGATAAAAGTCCAGAAATAGACCTATGCGTGTATAAAACTTTAATACATGACAAAGGTGACATTGTAGATGACTGGGTAAAAAACAGGTCTATTAAATGATGCTGGATCAATTGATTGACCATATGGAGAGAGGAAAAAAGAAAAATGTATCCCTACCTCACATCAAATATAGAGATCAATTTCATTAGATTAAGTACTTATATTAAAAGAAAGCTTCAAAAAGTTTTATAAGAAAATAAGAGGGTATCTTTATGTCATTGGGGCAAGACCTCAAAATTGCCTATCATACAATAAACAATTGATGACTTTGATTAAAGACACACATGAGCTGGGCGTGGTGGTGCAGGCCTGTAATCCCAGTACTTGGGAGGCTGAAATAGGAGGATCTCAGTTTAAAACCAGACTCAGCAACTTAGTAAGACCCTGTTTTTAAATGAAAAATAAAATAGGTCTGGGGTGTAGCTCAGGGGTAGGATGTCCCGGGTTCAATCTCCAGCAACACACACACACACACACACACACACACACACACACACGCTAGGGGCGTAGCTCAGTTGTAGACTGCCCCTGGGTTCAAGTCCCAGTACCACAGTATGAGAAGAGGAGGCTCCTTGGAAATGTGAGGCCCAGGTTAGGAAAATCTTCCTCTCACCAAGACAGGCAGCATATCTCCAGATGAGATTTGTCACAGTCCCACAATGCCCACTGGGAAGGAAAGGGACTGTCCCCTGCCCTGCACAGCAGCTCAGACAGCTCGGGTCAGACCCCATGTGGACCGGTAGATAGGAAGGCAGCCCTGCAATTCTAAATCCGCCACTCAGATGCCAGCACAGAAGAGGAAGGAAGGAGGAAAGTCAAAAACAGGAAACCGCACCAGGTCAAACAGGAGCTTTGTGACATCGAGCCCAGAAATTCTGGGGATCCCCTGGTGCTGTGCTTACCAGGGAAACTGAGGCCCAGAGAGGTGAAGGGACTCGAACTCAGGCCTCGACAGGGTGCCAAACTCTTTCGATGTCCGGTCAGTTGGAAAGCGAGGGGCTGTGACTTACCCGTGGCTGGAGGGGGCAGCGGGTGGGAGACCCGGGCGAGCAGCGAGACGTGTGTGTCACTGTCCTGCGCAGCTCAGCACGAGCACAGATGTCCCCGCGCCGCTCCTCGGCCATGTGCTTCCTGTGCCGGGGGTTTCCTGATTTTAGATCCGCTACTGTTTTTCTTTCTTTGTTTTTTTCATGTGGTAAAATATATAGAACAAGTTTTAACCATTTTAACTGTTATGGTGCCTACTTCGGAGCTTCCACCCTGCAGCTAACAGATGGCCTGATTGAAAGCTGACATTCCCCCCGCCCCTCTTTTGGTCCTTTTGTCCCTCTTTTGAATAACATGCTCTTATGAGTTTACTGACCAAAGAGATGAAGACCTGGCAGCCTGGGTCTGAAAAAGACCCAATTAACTCAAGGATGACACTGACGAGAATTATGTCTTTTTTTCTCTTTTGGTGCTAGGGATTGAACTCTGGGACGTTCTAACTCTGAGCTACACCCCCAGCCCTACATTTTTTTTTTTTTTTTTTTTGCGGTACCGGGGATTGAACCCAGGGGCATTCTACCTCCGAGCTACACCCCCGGCCCTATTTTTTTACCCTTTATTTTGAAACCAGGTCTCACAAAGTTGCCGAGGGCCTCACTAAGTAGCTGAGGCTGGCCGCGAACCTGTGATCCTGTCTCAGCCTCCCAAGTACTGGGATTACAAGCGTGTGCCACCACGCCCGGCCATTTTATTTTTTATTTTGAAACAGGGTCTTGCTAAGTGGCCAAGGCTGGCCTCGAACCTGCAATCCTCCTGTTTCAGCCTCCCAAGTACTGGAATCACATGCCCAGCTGTCTTTTCTTCTTCTTTTTTTTTTTTTTTTGCGGTACTGGGGATTGAACCCAGGGGCATTCTACCTCTGAGCTACACCCCCAGCCCTATTTTATTCCTTATTTTGAAACAGGGTCTCACTAAGTTGTGGAGGGCCTCACTAAGTAGC
>PVJS01004963.1:0-66431 GCA_004027185.1 Glis glis | reverse complement strand
CTCCTCCTCCTCCTCCTCCTCCTCCTCCTCCTCCTCCTCCTTCTTTTTCTTCTTCTTCTTCATACTAGAGGTTGAACCCAGGAACATTCTACCTCCAAGCTACACCCCTAGCCCTTTATATTTTTTATTTTGTAATAGGGTCTCATTAAGTTGCTGAGGTTCTTGTTAAAACTGCTGAGGCAATCTTCCTGTCTCAGCCTCCCAAGTACTAGGATTATAGGCACTTGCCACCACACCAGGCTTGCTATTCTTTCTAGCCTGCCACAGCCAGACTCCCCCTCTTCTTCAAAGGACTCTGGAATTAAAGAACTTGCCTCTTTCTACCCCCACTAGTGATGTCAAGCCAGAAGTAGCATAGCAAAGAATGATAGTAACTGTTCCCTTTTATTGAGGACCTACTATGTGTTGGGCTGTGTTCTAGGTGCAAGGAGCATAGTAGTAAATGAGACAAAGTCTGTGTTTACGGAGCTCACGTGGTAGCATCAAATCCTGGTAATGCCCCATGTGGTTAATGCTGATCGCTCTCCTCAGTTTACAGATGGAGAAACTGAGGCTGAGAGAACACGAATGATTAGGAAGCAAAGCCAGGCTGCATAGCCAGTGAATGGCAGAGCAGGGATTCCAACCCAGGGACATCAGTCTCCATCCACAGCCTGGCCTCTTAGCCACAGGGATAAACCAGGAAGAGTCCTGCGCTGAGGGTTGGAAGACATGCCTTGGTCACTCGCTGGGGTCTGGGCTTGGGGGACAGCTTTTCCTACCCTGGACTTCAGTTGCCTCCGATCCCTCATCCATATATGATCCAGAAGTTTCCTTCCAGCATTTCTGCAATTTTGAAACGTTGAAAGACCTGGACATCTGACTCCTGGGAAGAGCCAGGCAAGAATTCCTCTTCTCCCTGCCCCTGCGCCCAGGTTGATAGGTCAGGAGCCCAGCATTTGCAGGGTAGAGAGGAACAGAAGCTGTGGCCCAGCAGCGCCCCTGACCTGGCTTGGCCTCAGTCCTCCAGAGGTGGCCCTGCATTCCATTCCACCGCTGGTACTGGCCCTGGACTGGACTCAGAGCCCAAATCTAGTTGTGCCTCTGCCTCCTCTAACCTGCGGGTGATCGGGGAAGCTCCGGCCCCTCTCTGGGCCTCAGTTTTGACATTTGTGGGATGAGATCATTCCTGAAGTTCCCTGGCTCTGCTGATTGGATTGCGTAAGTGTGTTGAGCCCTTGGTGGGTGCCCAGCACTTTCTGGGAACTGTGTCAGGCTCAGAGTGTCTGCTGGTCATGAACTCCACTCCTGCACGGCACTTTCTCCTCTCTATAACCAGGAAGGGAAGGGCGGCCTGTCTCACCTAGTCCTGGGGTCCCCTCTCATCCATCTTGCCCCCATCCCCATGCCTGGGCTCTGAGTCCTCAGCCCCTGGGGAGGGGCGTTTTCTTCACCACCTCCCTGCTGGCCGGAGAGAGGTTGGGGGTGTGGAGTAGACAGGGGTGGGCAGCCAGAACATCACGACAGGTAGGGCTGGGTGGCAGCGAGGGCTCTTCAGAGACCACGCTCAGCTGGAAAAGCATTTCTCATCGTGGGCATGCCTGCCAGGTAGTGGGAGGACCATTTCTTTCTTTTCTTTTTTTATCACTATCCGGCATGGCTGGGAGTGAGGGGGCCCAGGGAAAAAGACTCCTGAGATGGGGATGAACCAAGGGTTCCTGGCCTGGGCTCAGATGGGTGAGCACGAGCTTTCAAGGTGTGTCCCCTCCCACGCCTGCAGACCCAGGCCCAACCTGGGCTGCACCCCTGAGCTGAGTAGGGGAAGGACCTGCTCTCCTCACCTCTCCTCTAGGACTCTCATAATATTGACACTTAGGCATGAATACCCACCCCATTTAACAGACAAGGCTACTGAGGCTCAGCGCAGAGCAGTGACTGGCAGGGGATGGAGCAAGGGGCCAATTATAAGTCTCCTGGGAGTTTTCTGGTCTCTTCAGGCAGGGATGGGGTTGGGGAAGCCCACCGGATGGGAAAGAATCATTCTTCCTCCTCCTCCTCCTCCTCCTCCTCCTTCTTCTTCTTCTTCTTCTTCTTCTTCTTCTTCTTCTTCCTTTGGCACTGGGGATTGAACCCAGGGGCATTCTACCTCTGAGCTACACCCCCAGCCCTATTTTTAATTCTTTATTTTGAAACAGGGTCTCACTAAGTTGCGGAGGGCCTCACTAAGTAGCTGAGCCTGGCTGTGAATCTGGATCCTCCAGTCTCAGCCTCCCAAGTACAGGGATTACAAGCCTGTGCCACCATACCTGGCTCCTGTATTTTATTCTTTATTTTGAAATAGGGTCTCACTAAGTTGCGGAGGCTGGCTGTGAACCCGGATCCTCCGGTCTCAGCCTCCCAAGTACTGGGATTCCAAGTGTGTGCCACCACGCCTGGTTCACCTCTCTTTCTTTATTAAAGGGACAGGAAAGAGCCAGGAATAGGGAGGGACGAAGAGGACAGCCCAAGGACTGAGAGCCCCCAAATCCACCACACCTTCTCTATACTCCATACTTGACCTGGGCTGTTCCTTCCTCCTTGAACTGGTTTCCCCAGTGGGCTGTACCGCCTGTTCATCCCTCAAGTCTCACTTTAGTGTTGGCCTCCTCCAGCCTGGTTTCCCCAGGGATAGGGGGCCCTGCTGTGTGTTCCTACTGCTCCCTGGGCTTCCCCCCTAGGGCACTGACCACAGACTATGTGGTTGTATTTCTCCTCGTTGGGCTGGGACCTTTTGGAGGGGGAAGTCTGTGCCACAGTAGCCTCTAATACTTATATCCCAAGACGACCCAGCATGGAGCTGGGTATACAGTTGGCCCGAGAGCTATTTGTTGAATGAGTGAATGCATAGACATCTCTAGAATCAACTGTGTGCTGAGCCCATGCAGAGGGTCCACTGGTAAATAAGACCCGTCCCAGCCCCATAGAGCACCACATGCCCGTTAGCCCAGGACTCTGTCTAGAGCAAACCCAAGCAAGATGTGGTGGGAGCTCAGAGTAACATCAAAGTACAGATGCTAGGAAGCTCCAGAGAGAGGTACAAGGGGCCTTGAATGACATCATTTGAGGCAGGGTTTAGGGCTGGGAGGGGAGGCTTAGTAACCCAAGAATAGGCTTCTTCATCCTGAGCCAAGAATTGCACCCAGGAGTGGATCAGTGTGTTTGTTGGGAGACGCTGACCAGGGAAGCTGAGATACATCATGGAGAGCCATTTGCAGCTGAGACCAGAGGGGGCAAGCATCGTGCACAAGGTAGCACAGCTGGGCAGCTGCCCCCAGCCAGGGCTCTGCTCCACTCCCCCACCTGGCAGCCCTGGCTCCAGGTGAACAGTCTGCACCAGCTCTGGGGATGCAGCATCGGAGGGAGGCAACAATAAAAGCTTATCAAACAGCATGTAGGAGGCAGCCACAAATTTCAGCGGCTAAGTAATCTGTGTCGAACGTTCACTTAGCAGAGCTGCGAGCCTCTGAAATGTCATCGCCCGCAGTCCGCCCCTGCAGTGGCCAAGCCCTCGGAGCTGGGGAAACGGAGTCACTCAGCCAGTGTGAAGCACCACTCCTGGGCCCTGGTGGGGGAACGGACGGGGCTGGAAGAAGCCTGAGTTTTCAGATGCTAGATGGCCCTGGAGGCCCCAGCTGGCTGCTCCTGGGGAGTAACAAAGCTTCAATTTTGGTCATTTAGGAGCATGGAGTCAGAGCTGCCCATGGACGGAAGGGATAGAGGAAGCTTAGCCCTGGGAGCCCATTGCAGAGTGGCTTCAGAGCCTGGCTTTACTCATTCTCCTCTTCTATTTTGTGTGTGTGTGTGTGTGTGTGTGTGTGTGTGTGTGTGTGTTACTGAGGACTGAAACTAGGCATATTGTACCTCTGAGCTACACTCCCAGCCCTATTTTTTTAAAAATTTGAAACAGGATCTTGTTAAGTTGCTGAGGGTATCACTAAATTGCTGAGGCTGACCTTGAACCTGCGGTCCTCCTGTTTCAGCCTCCCAAGTACTGGAATTACAGGCATGCACCATCATGCCCGACTCTTCTGGCACTTCTGAGACCTGTCCCCTAAGAGGAACGGGGGGGGGGATCCTGCTTTTGATCAGCACCTCCCCACCCAGGACCATGGGAATGAAACTATGCATGGAACACATTGAGGGAGGGCTGAGCTCAGGGCCTTTCTGAAGGCCAAATGGGGTCTACCACCCCTCTGAGCCCACATGCAGGGTTTGGGGGCCTGCCTCTGCTCTGTCTCCCTGTGTGATCTCAGGAATCCTTGGGCCTCTCTGGGTCTCAGTTTCCCTCATCTGTCAAGTGGCTAGAAAGGTCTGCAAGGTCCCGTCCTTGTATAACATCTTACACAGGAGAGATGAGGCAGTTGCCCAGCACCATCCTTTCCCTGCTCTGCCTCCCTGTTCTCCACGGCACAGATTCTCTTATGTTCGCTGCAGAATCCTCCACCCTGGAGCAGTACCTGTTGCAGAGTAGGTCCTCAGGAACTACTGGTGGCTTGCGAACTCTCAGAGGCCACCCACCTCCTCACTGCAGGGCCCTTCCTCTTGGCAGGCTTTCTGATGAGCCCCCTCCCTTCCCCCATGCTCTGCTTGGTCCCTCAGGCTGGCCTGCACAGACTCCTGCGCACGTGTTGGTATGCAATTCTGGAAGCCTCCCCCCTGTTTCTATTCCACCTTCTCCTTTCCATCGTGGGTGCGTGGGAGCCATGTCTTCTTTTAGATCCCCCTGGCACGGCGAGGACGTGTGCCAGGGCCTCGGTGGCACAGCCGGTGCTCCATGGAGTTGTTTACAGCCTGCCTGTGACTCACCCACAACAGCCCAGAAGAGACTGTGCCCGGCCTGGGCCCAGGCACGGGGAAGTGAGGGAGACCGTACCTTCAAAAGCCCGCTGGGATTCTGGAATGGGGGCTCCAAAAGGCCTTCCAGCAGGGCCCTGGGCCTAGGGATGGGGATCCGGGGAGCTAAGCTGTGCCGGGACTGGGAGGACCATGCTGACTCAGGCCCACAGGTCCGTTCATTTCCACCCTTGACAGGGCCTCACTCTGGGCAGGGAGCCAGGGCCCTGAGACGCATCGGCCTAGGTCTTGGCCTTCAGGAGCTGGCGGGGTGATGGAGGAGGTAGTGGGTATCGTGAGCCACCGGGAAGCAGCCAGGGGCGATGGGGTGCAGTCCAGGCAACCATTCATTGGATGGGCTCAGGTTTCACCAAGAAGGGGCTCTCCTAGCAAAAGGAGCAGCACAGGCTGCAGAGGTGGTGCCCAGAGAGGGGCTGGCCACGTGCCCCATCCTCCTGCTCCCCACCGTCTCCGCCTTGGCTCTCTGCTTCCTCCTCCGGCGGTAACAGCAGAGGCGCTGTTACTTGTGTAGGGTAAGGGGTTGACCTAAAAGTTTCCACGGGCCTCACAGGGGGATTCTGTGGGCACGAGAGCAGGTGAGTTGCCGACAGGGCAGGGATCTGGTTGACAGTGAGGTGCTGGGGGCTGGGCAGACAGGACAAACAGGGCTGTCTATTTAGGCAAGGAGGGGAGCCAGGAGTAGGACACTGCCAGCCAATTAGACTATCTCTCCAGGCCCAGTGTTTACTGATGGAATAAGGGAGTCGGGTGTGTCAACAGTGGGGAATGAGGTGGCCCTGTACTGTGCTGGTGTGCGCACACACACACACACACACACACACACACACAGAGGCATGCACGCGCACATGCACACACGCATGCACACGCTGTCCCTGGAGCGAGCCATCAAGAGTCCTGGCTGGCAGGAGTTCCTACAGCCCAGTGCTCCGGTTAAAGTGCACGGCCCAGGCGGTGTCTCTAGCCCTCTTCCCCAGTCTCAGCTTAAGGAAAAGGACAGGGGTGTGGCCCATCCTTCTGGGAAGGGAGTGCCCTGCTGTCTGCTCCAGCAGCCTTCCGCCTTGCTCCTCTGCAGAAGTTTCACGGGGGTTCAGTCTGGACTCTGCCACCAACTCGATGGGTTACCCTGGGCCAATCCCTTCCTTCTGCCAGCTTCAGGTTACTCTCTGCAGTGAAAGGCTGGGAGAGAGTACATTAGTGATTGGCCAATGGGACCCCGCCCCTGCCTCCCCAGAGCAGTTCTGCTTGAAGCATTTTGTCTGTGCGCATGCCTCCTGCAGTTGCAGAGTGCCTGCTCCGTGCCCAGTGGGGGTGACAGGAGACAGATTCTCCAGCCTCGCGGGTTTCTCCTTTAGGAGGGGAGCCATCAATCGTGCACCGTGCCCAGGGGCCCCGCGTGGCTCTCTAGATCTGTGAGAAGGTCCAGAGAGTCACACAAACTGTGGTTCACACCCCACTGCTGGCTGTGTGACCTTAGGTAACCCCTTCCTGCCTGTGTGGACCAGAGGAGGAGGATGCCAACCCACTGGGTGGCTGTGGAGTCACCTGGCTCAATGCCTTCCAAGGGTACGAGATAGGTGCTGGATAAACTTTAATTGCTGTTATCATTACCAAGGATCCCGACAGCTCTGCCAAGTTCTAGGGAAGAGGCGGCCATGAAGAAAAAGTCTTGTGAGCCAGGCAGGGGTAGGAGGGAGGGGATGGAGGACCCCAAATTTGGTGGGCAGTCTGGGTCTGGGTGGGGAGAAAGACACAGGGAGGCGGAGCCTCTGCCCTTCTCCCCTTTCCATGCACCCCATCCACACCTCATCGAGTCAGCAGTTCAACTGTCCTTTCAGGGACGGCCTAAGCCCAGCATACACATGCAGAAGCCCCAGGTCTTGTGTCACAAAACATCTTCCTGCGCTGGGTCTACTTGGCCAGAGAAGCAAGTGGGGCACCGGATAGTCCTCCCATCGGGCAGATGGAGAAAATGAGGCCCCAGTGTCAGGAAAACCAGCTATTGTAATATCCATCAGGGAGGGCCCAGAGAGAGGTCCCAACCTCTTGAGCCTCCTGCCGGGACCCCTGCCCCATTTGTAGGGAGCAGAGTGAGGCTCAGAGCTCCCTAACACCAGGCCAGGTGTACCTAAGCCCCCCTGCCCTTCCGGGGTTCGGCCCCCCGAGCACACCCTCTGAGGAGTCTGGCTCCCCGGAGGCAAGCAGATGGTGCCAGAGCCTGCCAGGAGCTGGCTGCCCTAGAGCCCAGCTGTTGCACAGATGTGCGGGGAGAGGGGAATGGGAAGAATGGGGCCCCGAAGGCAGGGGCCCTGGGCAGCTCTGAGTCACCCGTCAGCTCCAGGCGTGGTAATGAGGGGATTAGGGCTATTACAGCCGCATGGCTGAGAGCGAGCTTGCTCACCCCAGCAACCGCCGGCGGAGGGCTGAGCGCCAGGCTGCCATGCCCGGCCAGCCTGGCCCCGGCCCTCCATGGACCACGGCAGCCTCTGTAGCCTTGGCATGCCTCATTAGAGCCACCTGGGCGTGCCCACCCCCTTCCTCTTCCTGGGCTCGGCAGGGGGACGTGGAGCCTGACTTAGGGCCTTGATAAGTAAACATAGTGATCCCCGATTAGGAAGCAGGTATTAAGTCCCTCTGCCCACCGGGAACTGGGGCAAGGACAGGGTGTGGCAGGGACCCAGACACTGGAACCAGCCTCTGTCTATCTGGTCACTTCCCAGGAGTCTGAAAACAGGAGGGCTACGAAGATCTGGGCTAGGGACACCTCAGTCCCTAGGAAGGGCATGCCTTCTTCCCCTCTGGACCTCAGGTCTTGGCCTCTGCTCCTTCTCAGAGCAGGAAAAGAACCAGCAAGCCCAAGTGGCCGGGGCTGGGATGTGGGGCTGAGCACCAGGGGGCAGAGATGATAACAAATGACAAACAGCTGGGCCTTACTGAGTGCTTGTTCTCTTCCGAGAGACCCTGCTCTAAGTGCTGGGTTGTTTTAATTCACTTTGTCTTCACAACAGTTCTGTAGGTGGGTGCATTATCATCAGCCCCATTCCGTAGATGAGATCATTTAGGCCCATAGGGGTTAAGTAACCTGCTCCAGGTCACACGGCTGCTGAGCAGCACAGCCAGGCTTCCACCGGAGCATCCTTGCTCCAGAGGCCTCTTTCAACCACCACCTCTGCAGCTTCACTGCACCCACGCCAGGGCCTCTGCCTGAGCGGGTCCCACCGCCGCCCCGCTAGCCATCCTCTGGAAAGACTGCTTCCACCAGGACCCTCCTCCAATCGGAAACCTCCTGTGCTGCCTGGTGTTCTCTAAAGAGCTTTCCCTCCTGGCATTGGATCCTGTCCTGCCTGATCAGCCTTCCAGGCCCCTCATTGCCCGTGTCCCCGCTCCTCATGTGCTCCTTGTGGAGACTCGGCCCGCGCTCACACTCCAGTCTCCCACCCGCTTCCCCAGCAGCCCCTCCTCTCTGCGGCTCCTGGCCTGCTCTTTCTTCTATGTCCCTCCAGCTCCAATGCTACCTGCTCCTGCTGCCTGAGCTGACCCAGGGTGGATAAGCACCCCGAGGCCCGGTGGAGGAGGCAGTGGGGTGTGTGTGAGGGGGCAGGGAAGAGATTAGGGGCTTGGGGTCAGTTATGTGACTTTGGGGCCACCTGCCTAAGCCTCAGTGTTGGCAAAACGGGGATATTGGCTCCAGCTGCCCACGAGGCTTAATGATAATGTAGTCCGAGGTCCCAACACACAGTGGATCCACAACCGCCCGTTGTGACAGGTGTAGGGAGACCCCTCCTCTACTTGTGGGGTTGAGCCAAGACTCCCTGGTGTTGCATCGCCTGTGGCCCAGGTCTCTAGCGAGCCACTTGCCCTGTAAGCCTCTCTACTCTGGTCCCGCCACTGACAGCAGGGCCTGGGAGGGGTGTCTGCACACCAGGCACCCTAGTGACCAAGCCTGGTGGAGAGCCCTCACCCGTCTCCTGGAGCCCAGCCCCGACCATCCCTGAGCCAGCCGGGAGCGGGTGGGCGGCGCCCTGCCTCCTCCACACTGTTGCCGCCTCAAAGAGTCAGAATCCAGGGAGACGGTCTCCTGGCAGCGGAGCTCCTGCCACCCGCATGGGTGTCTGAGATGCTGCCACGCCCACCCAGGGGCCACAGGCACTCTGGCACCAGGCCTGACCAGAGCTGGGAGGAGAAGGATCCGGCCAGGGAGGCTGGAACCTCAGTGCTGGCTTGTCAGGGGGCACGTGTCACCATGGCGTCCCCTCTGCCCCGGGGATGTGGGCAGGTAAGATGGTCCTGGCTGCCCTGGGCTGCTGCTCCCTGGGGACGGAAAGCACCTGGTGCAGGTGCATGGAAGGTGCTCGGTGATAGGGACAACATTCCTCTGGTGGGATTCTGAACACTTCCACAACCAGCAGGGTCAGAATTTCCTGAGGGGGAGGTGGGCATTTGACAATGGCTTTGGGAGGATGTAGAAAGTTCCTATATGACAGGCGGGGACCTCAACCTGAGGACCTTCCTCTGTCAACTCACCTGTTCTTGGTGCCAGCCTTGGCTGGACATGAGTCAGAACATAACGAGGACAATTTGTCCACAAGGACAGGTAAACACCTGCACTGGGGCCGTGGCTGGCAGGGGCTGATTCAGTCCCTTGGTCCTGACCTTTCCTCCTTTTTGGATGGTCTTGGGGTGCTTGGGGTGCCACCTCACTGCCCAGATCCCCAGGCTCAGCTTCTGAGGATCCCTAGATGGCATTTCTGCCCCAGAAACTCATGGGGCCAAAAGCACATTTGAAGTTGGGGCTCAGTCATCAGGTTCTACTAATAAAATAAATAAATAATAAACTTGCATATATATATATATATGTATATATGCAATATATATATATTGTTGTGGTGCTAGGGATTCAACCCAAGTGTGTTCTACCTCTGAGCTACACCCCCTACCCTTTTTAACTTTTTTTTTCAGTACTGGGGATTGAATTGAACCCAGGGGCATTCTACCTCCGGGCTACACCCCCAGCCCTATTTTTTATTCTTTATTTTGAAACAGGGTCTCACTAAGTTGTGGAGGGCCTCACTATGTAGCTGAGACTGGCTGCAAACCCAGAGCCTCCGGTCTCAGCCTCCCAAGTACTGGGACTACAAGCGTGCACCACCATGCCTGGCTCCTTTTTAATTTTGAAACAGGGTTTTGCTAAGTTACTGTGTGCTGGCCTCGGACCTGTGATCCTCCTGTCTCAGCCTCCCAAATACTGGGATACAGGTATTATTATTATTATTATTATTATTTGGAGACGTTGAACCCAGGGTCATTCTACCTCCCAGGCCCCCTGCCCCTTGAAACAAGGTCTTACTAAGTTGCTGAGGTTCTTGCTAAATTGCTGAGTCTGGCCTCTAACCTGCAATCCTCCTGTCTCAGCCTCCCAAGTACTGGGATTACAGATGTGCACCCCCACACTCAGCTGAATTTATATTTTGAGTAGTATACTCTCCCTACTCAAAATTAAAAAATGACAGGTAACAAACAGTCAGTCTTGGGCTCTGTCTTTGCCACCCAGTTTCCCTTTCCAGAAAAACATTGTTGCCATTTCTTGTGTGTTCTTTCAGAAAGATACTATGTATTAACCATCACCTTCATACTGTTCTATTTGTTACCTTGTGCCTGTGGTACTGGGGATTGAACCCAGGGGCCTTCTACCTCTAAGTTACACCCCTAGCCCTATTTTATTTTTATTTTGAAACAGGGTCTCACTAAGTTGTGGAGGGCCTCACTAAGTAGCGGAGGCTAGCCATGAACCTGTGATCCTCCTGTCTCAGCATCCCTAATACTGGGATTACAAGCGTGCGCCACCATGCCCGGCATTTGTTATCTTTTTAAAAATGCATCCAGCCAGGCATGGTGGCCCACGCTTGTAATCCCAGTATTCGGGAGGCTGAGACAGGAGGATCGCAGGTTCACGGCCAGCCTTGGCTACTTAGTGAGGCCCTCAGCAACTTAGTGAGACCCTGTTTCAAAATAAAGAATAAAAAATAGGGCTGGGGGTGTAGCCCGGAGATAGAATGACCCTGGGTTCAATCCCCAGTACCGCAAAGAAAAAAAAAAAAGAAAGAAAGAAAAAGAAAAAACGCATCCACACCCTTCTCTGTACCTGGCTTTCCTCCCTTAAAAATATATCTTGGTTATTGTTCTGTGTTATTTGAAAACAGCTTCCTCATGCCTATTTTATGGCTGCTTATGCCTCCCTTGTATGGAGGCCCACACATTACTTAACTGATCCCTTATTGATACACATTTAGCTTGTTTCTAGTCTTTGGCAATTACGTTAAATGTTGCAGTAAATAACCCTGTACACGTGCCTCTTTAGATGCATGCTGGCGAACCTGCAGCAATTCCTGTAGCCTGTAGATTCCTGTAGCCTGTAGCCGGAGCCGCTGCTGTGTGAGATACAACCATGTGCAGCTGTGAAGGGATGAGGGCACACTGCCTGTCCTAGAGGTTGCACCCGGCCACACTCACACCAGCGCTGTCTGCATCTGCCCGTTCCCCCACAGCTTTGCCAGTGCAGTATGTTATCATACTCTGTGAGTGTTCTCAGTCTGATATTTGAACAATGGTATGTCAATGTGGTTAGAAACTTTAAAACAGCAATTCTATTGGTGGCTGTCTATTGAGCAGGAGGACACCACACCAAGTACGTGTTACATGTGACATGAGGCTCATTTCTCCCAAAGAACTATTGGATGCAGATAGAAGCTGTGCCATTTTATACAGAAGAAAACTGAGGCCCAGAGAGGCTAGGCGCTTTCCTAAGGTCGCACAGCCTCAGACAGCAGAGTGGGGATTGAATCCAGACCATCTGACTTAAACCCATGCTCCTTCCCCGTTCCAGGCTGCCTTCTGGGGATGGCTGCTATAGGTGCCAGGCCTGAGGACCACCCTCACCCACCCTCCCCTGTCCTCCCTGGGCTCTGGGCCCAGCGGAGGGTGTTATACCAGAGCAGAGGGAGAGTCTTGGTCCCCCAAACCCTGCCTGGGGGTGCTCTCCCTGAGAGCACTTCTGCAATCTGCTCCCCCAGGCCTCTCTCCCCTCCAGGGCCCCTGCAGCCTCTCCTCCCAAGGCAGCCCAGCACCAGCGGCCTGTCCATATTTAGCACCCTGGGGTGGGGCCCCTCTCTGCTCTCTGAGTCCATGCCCCCCCAGGGGTCTCTGCACAACCAATAACCAGCTGGGGAGTGTTTGGGCCTCTCTCTGGTGAGTCCAGGGGTAGAGGGAGGAGGGTGTGAACCAGAAGTCCCGAGTCCACCCCACTGCGTGGCCCTGGGCAGGTCCCTGTCCTTCCTCAGGCCTCACTGCCTTTGTGGCCTCCTCCCAGACCTGCCAGCTCTTCTTCAGAGCTAGTGTCTGTCCCAAGGAAGGCCGAGAAGACTCTGGATGCCAGGAGGGGCTGTTCCCCACTGTGCCACCCATTGGGTGGTTCCCCGGAGACTGTGGAGCCTTGGCCACCGCGTCCTTTCTTCCTGCCCCACTTCTGCCAAGTCTCAAAGGGCCCGCACCAGCTCTGAACTGTGATCCTGGTCCGTCCAGCCCGGGTGGAGCCGGAGGTTCTGTCAACAGTGGGAGAAACTCATTAACTGAATGTCAACAGGATTAGAGGCTCTGATGGTGCCGGAGACCGGGGTGACGTCACTTGACAGGATGGACGGTGGGGAAGGGCTCCAGGGGGCAGGTGTGTGTGTGTGTGTGTGTGTGTGTGTGTGTGTGTGTGTGTGAGAGAGAGAGAGAGAGAGAGAGAAAGAGGGGGGGTGGGAGGCAAATAGACAGTAGCACAGATGTGGAGACAGAGATGGACAAAGGGAGAAAGATAGCCACAGACAGATAGAGGGTGAAGGAAGAAGGGGAAGGAAAGCAGGAGAGAGAACATTTAGGAAAACAGAGAGACGCCTGACGTGGTGGCACACGCTTGTAATCCCAGTACTTGGGAGGCGGAGACTGGAGGATCCCGGTTCGCGGCCAGCCTCAGCTACTTAGTGAGGCCTCCGCAACTTAGTGAGACCCGGTTTCAAAATACAGTATAAAAAATAGGGCCGGGGGTGTAGCTCGGAGGTAGAACGCCCCTGGGTTCAATCCTCGGTACCGCAAAAAAAAAAAAAAAGAAAGAAAGAAAAAAGAAAAACAGAGAGACAGAAAGGTGGAGAGACATAAAATCCAGAGACACAACCAGACAGATGGAAAGAAAGAAACCAGACAGAGAGAGAGAGAGAGAAGGAGGGAGAGATGGAGAGGAGATGGGGGTGAGGAGTGAGTTCGTAAATGGAGTGAAGAAAATGAAGATTGAGCGCTGAGAATCTTTGCAGACTGGGAAGCAGAAGCCGTGGACCGCGTCCCCAGGGACTCAGAATGGCAGGTTTGTCACTCAGGCGAGGACGAGATGCATGAAGCACCCACGGGGTGTCAGGCTCTGCAGTGGTTGCCAGGGGCTGGTGGGAGGAAGGTGGCCTCTGCCCTGGGGGTTCCAGACACACGGGGGAGTGGCACAGGCTGACTTTGAAAGACCCCGGACCAAGATGGGCATGGTGGGACATGCCTGTAATCCCAGTACTTGGGAGGCTGAGACAAGAGGATTGTAGGTTTGTGGCCAGCCTCAGCAACTTAGCAAGGCCCTTAGCAACTCAGTGAGACCCTGTTTCAAAATAAAAAATAAAATAGGGCTGGGGTATAGCTCAGAGGTAGAATGCCCTTGAGTTAAACTCCTAGTACCACCAAAAAATGAAGAAGAAGAAGAAGAAGAAGAAGAAGAAGAAGAAGAAGAAAAAGAGAGAGAGAGGGAGAGAGAGAGAGAGAAAGAAAGAAAGGAAGGAAGGAAGGAAGGAAGGAAGGAAGGAAGGAAGAAAGAAAAAGAAAGAAAGGAGAAAGAAAGACCCATGATGGGTTTGAGGTTCAAAGAAGCTAGGTGAAGCTCCAGGGTCCCACAGTGAGCCAGGTTCAGGTTTTGGTCCCGAGCCCCAGACTCATTCCACAGAACCATGGTACTGCACAGCTGAATGGATGGGATGCGCATGCACCAGCATGTACACACACACACACACACACACACACCTGCATGCACACACACAAGGTGCATGCTGTGAGGTGTGGAGAACCTCCCTTCAGGCCTGCCAGCCTAAGCGATTTGCAGGAACCTGGTCAGGAAGGCGGATAGAGCAAAGATCAGAGTCCCATTTCCTGCGGGGTAAGAGACGGCCGGGGCCTGGCTTTGAGCCCCAGCTCCATCATTCCTGGCGTGTGATCTTGTCAGTGGCTTTCTTTCAAACCTCAGGTTCCTCTCCTGGAATAGCAGGATAGCTAGGAAGTTTAGAGAGAAGTCCCTGGCACATAATAGGGCACCCTGATTCTGCCCTCCCTTCCTCTCATCCCAGGTTCATGGGAAGATGCAGCTGGCCCTGGAAAGAAGCTGGGTGAAGCAGGATGAGCGGGAAGGAGGACCAGTCTATACCCTTGCTTTCCCATGCCTGGTCCTGAGGTCTTTCAGCCCAGGGGAGCTGAGGGTGGCAAGATCCAGCCCAGATCCAGCAGGATGGGCCCCACCCCGACCCACTGAGGCTCTTCCCTGAGGCACTCAAAACAGCGGGAAGGCCCAGAGCTACCGGCTCCTGGCAGGACCCAGCACATCTGCTGTGCCCGCGCGGTCCCGGCTGCTGGCTGGCATACAGACAGGCAGGCAGGCTGGCCAGCGGGCCCTCCAGGAGTGTAAATTCCACATTTGCATCGCGGATGTTCCTGGCCCCGGGGGCCGCTGACCTTTACAGCTGCTGCCTCCGTCCTTCCTCCCCTTCCAGGCCCCTTGGGCTCAGCAGGGCTGGCCACCAGGTGCTGGAGCCTGGCAGGCATGGGGGCCGGGCCCTGGGAGGTGAGCCCTGCGGTCCCCAGCTTGCCCTCCACCATTCATCCCTCTGTCCCCTGACTCAGCATCATCTCAACCCCACACACCCCTCCCCGGGCCAGGATCCCCTCTGCCCCCACCTCCAGTCACTGCCTGACGCCTGCCTGGGCAGCTCGGGCCCCGGATTAGCAGTGTCACCGAGACATCAGCCGCCCCTGGTTGCTGAGACGTCTCCCTGGGGACACCCCGTCTGTACTGAGTGACAGCAGTGCTGAGCACACTGTCAGCTTTTCCTGGCTCAGCAGTGAGGTTGCCTCCGAGGGGTGGGAGCCCCTCCCCTGCCCACCCTGTCCCCAGTGGACTCTTGTCACCAGCAGTGTGGCCAGCCAGCTGACAGGGCAAATCTCCCAAGATACATCTAAATTAAAAGCCATCTATTGGCCCTCCAGGAGAGCAGGCTCTGTCCTAGTCCCCAGGAACACAGAGATGGAACGCTGAGCCCTGCCCCTGGGGATCCGGGGACTCCCCTGGGAAGAAGCCCTTTGTTTACCTACTTGTTTATGATATGAGGGATTGAACCCAGGAGCATTCTACCTCTGAGCTACAACCCCAGCCCTATTTTATTTTATTTTATTTTTGTGGTACTGGGGATGGAACCCAGGGGCATTCTACCTCCAAGTTACACCCCCAGCCCTATTTTGTGTGTGTGTGTGTGTGTGTGTATGTGTGTGTGTGTGTGTGTGTGTGTGTGTGTGTATGTGTGGTACTGGGGATGGAACCCAGGGGCACTCTACCTCTGAGCTACACCCCCAGCTCTATTTTATTCTTTTATTTTGAAACAGGGTCCCACTAAGTTGGAGAGGGCCTCACTAAGTAGCTGAGGCTGGCCATAAACGTGCGATCCTCTTGTCTCAGCCTCCCAAGTACTGGGATTACCACTACGCACCACCACACCTGGCTATTTTTTGTTTTTGAAACAGGGCCTTGCTAGGTTGCTGAGACTGTCCTTAAACCTATGATCCTCCTGTCTCAGCATCCCAAATACTGGGATTATAGGTGTGCACCACCATGCCCAGCATGTTTATTTATTTAATTAAGTTAATTAATTTATTTATATTTGCGGTACTGGGGATTGAACCCAGGGGCATTCTACCTCTGAGCTACACCCCCAGCCCTATTTTTTATTCTTTATTTTGAAACAGGGCCTCACTAAGTTGTGGAGGGCCTCACTAAGTAGCTGAGGCTGGTCGTGAACCTGTGATCCTCCTGTCTCAGCCTCCCAAGTACTGGGATTACAAGCGTGCACTACCATGCCTGGCTATGTTTATTTATTTTTATTGCTCATCTCCATGGATACCTCTCTGACCAGGTGCTGTGTGTGTGGTAGTAGGTGGGGAGGTAATGAACTTTATGGATTGAATTGTGTCCCCCCCAAAGGATCTGCAGGAGTCCCTACCCCAGCACCTCAGATCTGACCTCACTTGACAATAGGGCATTGCAGGTGTAACCAAGCTTAGATGAGGCTCTTCTGGGTAGGGTGGCCCTTCATCCCCTTGCAAGAAGGGGAAAGACAGCCATATGAGGACACAGGTACAAGAGGAGGATGCCAGGCGAAGGCAGAAGCACAGGCTGGAACGATGCGTCCCCAAGTCAGGGTACACCAAGGATTGCCGGGAAGGGGCAAGGAAGGATCCTCCCTACAGGTTTTGATGGGAAACCGCGTCTGCTGACACTAGATTTCAGACTTCTGGCCTCCAGAACTGTGAGGCAATCTACTCTTGCTGGGTTTTTATTCCTCCCTGTGCTACTGGGGATGGAACCCAGGAGTGTTCTGAGCTACACCCCCCAGCCCTTTTTATTTATTTATTTATTTTTATTTTATTTTTTTGTGGTACTAAGGGTTGTACCCAGGGGCATTCTACCTCCAAGCTACACCCCCAGTCCTATTTTTTATTCTTTATTTTGAAACAGGGTCTTATTACATTGCAGAGGGCCTCACTAAGGAGCTGAGGCTGGTCGCAAACCTGCGATCCTCTTGTCTCAGCTTCCCAAGTACTGGGATTAAAAGTGTGTGCCACCACGCCCGGGTTATTTATTTTTTATTTTGAGACGGCAACCTGCATGGCACAGTTAGAGGTCTTTTTTGCTCCATTGTTGAGATGGGGGTCTTGCTTTGTTGCCCGGGCCTACCTTGAATTCCTGGGCTCAAGAGATCCTCCTGCTTCAGCCTCCCAAATAACTGGGACCACAGGTGTGTGCCACTGTGCCCTATAGCCAGCTTGTTATAGGTCTTTTTTTATTTGTTTGGGTACTGAGGATTGAACCCAGGGCCGCTCTACCACTGAGCTACACCCCCAGCCCTATTTTTTATTCTTTATTTTGAATAAAGCCTTATTTTTTTTATATTGAGATAGGTTCTCAGTAAGTTGCAGAGGCTAGCCTTGGGCTTTCCATCCTCCTGGCTCAGCCACCCCAGTAGCTGGGATTACAGGCATTCTCCACTGTGCCCAGCTTGTTACAAGTCTTTATACATAACTCCTGTATCCCCATACTACAGCTATGATGCCCACTTTACAGATGAGGAAACTGAGGACAGGTTGAACCTTGCCTGCGGCACACACTGGTCTAGGGAGGGGAGGACTCAAACCCCAGGCAGTTGGACTCCAGACCTCACATACTTAACTAGCACATGCACTCCACATAGAAAACAAACGGAAGCTGGGCGTGGTGGCACACACTTGTAAGCCCAGTACTAGGGAGGCTAAGACAGGAGGATTGCAGGTTTGCAGTCAGCCTCAGCTACTTAGTGAGGCCCTCCGCAACTTAGTGAGACCCCGTTTCAAAATAAAAAATAAATAAGCCGGGAGTGGTGGCGCACGCTTGTAATCCTAGTACTTGGGAGGCTGAGACCAGAGGATCCGGGTTCGCGGCCAGCCTCAGCTACTTAGTGAGGCCCTCCGCAACTTAGTGAGACCCTGTTTCAAAATAAAGAGTAAAAAATAGGACTGGGGATGTAGCCCAGAGATAGAATGCCCCTGGTTCAATCCCCAGTACCACAAATAAATAAATAAATAAATAAATAAATAAAATAGGGCTGGGGTGTAGCTTGGAAGTAGAATGCCCCTGAGTTCAATCCCTAGTTCCACAAAAAAGAAAAAGAATACAAACAAGGAAATAAAGAATTAGGGGGTGGGGGCATTTTGGAGAATCAAGGAACCTTTTGAACACAAACCAGACCACGTCGTCCTCCTCCCGCGGAGACCTTCGGCGGCTTCCTGTTTTCAAGCTCCGTTTTCTGCCAGCACCAGGGGCTCTTGCGCCCGCTCGCCGGCCACCCTCCAGCTGCAGCGAGCCCGGCCATGTGGCAGATAAAGGCAGGGAAGGGAAGCGAGGCCAGTCTGAGGTGCTCGCTAGTGTGACCCCTTGGCCACTTTGCCTGTAAAAGGAGGTGAGGGGAGCACCTTGCAGGCAGGCGAGGGTTTCATGAAGCAATGAACGAAGGCTGGTGCTGCAGGATGGGTCCCCCTGCGCCTCTCTCCGTGGTCTCCCTTGGGGCCACACAGCAGAGCTGGCCACGACCTGCGGGGAAGCCCCTGCTTTTGCTCATGCTGTCCCCCTAGCCGGGACACCTTTCCTTCCCTTTGTCACTTCCAGAATCCCTGGCCCTCCTTCAAGACCCACCTTGGTATCCAAGCTCTGACCCACCGCTCTCCACCTGGGGACAGGGGTCCCCCGCCAGGGCCTCCCAGGGCCACCTCCCAGGAAGCCTGGAGACTCGTCCATAGGAGAAGTGCTACCCCTGAGCTCATTCTCTGCCCCTGGGGCAGGGGCCCTATGTAGCCCTTGACTCAGTTTACCCACCCTGATGGTGCTGTGGTGCCTGGCACCGTGGCCTTTTCTCTCTTGCCCATCTGCTGCCGGCGGGCCCCATGGCTCCCTCCCTCACTGGCTGCCCTGCCACCCCCTGTCAACGACCAAGTATCAGTGTCAGCAGGGGGTGCAGGAGAGGGGCCGCCCCCTCTCCCCAGCTGACGGGCAGATTACACAGCTGTCTCCCTGGAAGAGAGTGGGTGACAAGGGTAATTAACTGCCTGCCAGCTAGCCACCCCAGGAGCCGGCTCTGCCCTGGGGGCTGGTGACAGCGGGGAAGGCTCCTTCACCCACTGCGGTCAATCCTCCCTCCCTCCTGTGGGCTGCTGGGTGCAGGAGCGTCGAGGTCACGCAGCCCCCCATCCTCTCAGGGGCTGGTCAACCTCGAAGTCATATCATGTTGCTGGTGGAAAGAGTCCTGCTGGGGCCTTAGGAAGGCTGGGTTCTAGTCCTGCCTGGGGCCTTAGGAAGCCTGGGTTCCAGTCCTGCCCTTGCTTTGTTTGCTGTGTGATCTTGGGCAAGTCACTTCCCCTCTCTGAATGTTGTACATCAGGATGTACAGGGTGGGAGATGATGTCCTCCAAGCCCTCTCCATGCCGGGCTATGAAAGCACCTAACATCTATCCTCCCCCCTCGCTGCTTGCTAACCACACTCCAATTTTGTTCAAGGGTGCCATAGCTCCCATCATCTTTGATGGATCAAAACTGGTCTCAGCTAATTGTCTTCCCCAATTTCCCAACTTCCCCTGACTCCACGGCTAACCAATGGGGTATAAACAGAGGCTGTTGACTGTTCAGGGTTCCAGGAGAGTCTCTTTTTTTTAAGGAAGGGATAGACTGGGCTGGTTGGCTTCCTTTGGGCTCCTACTTCCATTTTTCTTGCCTGAACTCTAGACACGGTGCTTGGAGTTGTAGCAGCTATTATGGTGCCGTGAGGTGGAGAGTGAGCACCTAGCTGGGGAACAGGAAGCTAGAGACATCTTAAGGCAACCACACCAGCCCCGGGGCCCTTTCTGTGTGAGAGGAGGGAGACCTGAGTGAGGTACTTAAGCCACAGTTCTCGGGGTTTCTTCGACGTGTGACCAAATGTGTTCTTCCCGACACAGATTAGAATCTGGTTGTGGATGCCTCCATTGCTCTAGGCCACTGTGGGATGTGCCTAGGTGGCACTATTAAATACCTGTTGACTGACTAACAGATTGAAGGAATAATAAGAACCAATCTTATACAAGTTCATGATGATAATAAGAATGATCCCGTCGTTATTACTGAACTGGTAACCCCACACGTTGAGGACTTGCTATGCCCTCTCTATGAAACACTATCTCATTTAATCCTCGCAGCAACACTGTGAGGTGGAATCCTGATTGTCCCCATTCTACAGATGAGGGAAACTGAGTCTCAGATTGAGTCCCACAGCTCGAAGGGGTGAATCTGGTGCTTGGCCTGAGTGTTTGAGTTCCAGAGCTCACCTGCTGTTCCCCTCGCCTCACACCCTCAGGTGGAGGGACCCGGCTTGATTGACACATTTTGTGTCTTGGTGTGGTAGGGAGGGCAGCCTGCTGGACGGGGTGCCCCCTGAGCCC
Organism: Glis glis; assembly: GCA_004027185.1. NCBI lineage: Eukaryota > Metazoa > Chordata > Mammalia > Rodentia > Gliridae > Glis > Glis glis. Next base: position 46,232 of record PVJS01004963.1, on the reverse strand, counting down.
ACTGTCACGTGCTGGACTGAGGGCTGGCAGCCATGGGGGCTGAGAGAGGCAACCCAGGAGGGAGGTCGTCAGGGGACTTCTGGTGAAACGGACAATGAGGACTCCATCTCTGGGGCCTGTGACCTCCGTTCTCTACCTCTTGAGTGCCACTCACCCATGGGTGCCACCTACCTGGCCCTGCTGTCCCTCTGCCTCCTCTGGGAGGCCCTCCAATATCCCAAGAGATGTCACCAGGGAGGAAAAGGAAGGGTGTGGAGAAAGTGGGGTCCAGCTCCTCTCCCGACCCCCTTAAATGCTGGCTCCCACTTGCCTAGCCAGCTTGGCCGCGGGCCAGGGCCTTGTTCTGGGATGGAGAGTGAGGGATCCCCTGGGGGGGGCACGCACCCTGACATGGAGGGCCAGGGAAGGGTGACACCCAGAGCCAAAGGAAGAGAAAGGGGTGCCGGGTAAAAAGCAGAAAGTGTCTCGGAGAGCAGACGCCGCATGTGCAAAGGCCCGGCTGGCGGGGGGCGGTGGGAAGTTAGGGCCAATCCTGGGCCTGACGAGCCATGTTGGACCATGCTGTGTGTGCCGGGTGTGGAGAGGCAGGCGGCAGCCATGGAGCCGGCATGTTCCAGCCAGGAGGAAGCCGCGCGGGGTCAGGGTTGGAGCATCCCTCAGCCTCCTCCTGGCCTCCCCATCTTGAGTCTCTGAGGCTGCAGATTAAAATCTCCCTGCAAGGGCTGGGGTGGCGCTCAGTGGCACGTGTGGGGCCCTGGGTCCCATGCCCAGCACCGCACGGCAACAACAAAATCCCTGCGAACGAGTGGCGCCCACGTGGGAGTGCTTGTGGGAGTCTGTGGTGTCTGTCCCTCAGTCCTGCTGGTAGAAGAGGGGAAGAAGATCCTTGTCCTCTGAGCTCAGCGCTGGCCCACAGTGGCCATGACCCTCAACATCTGCTCCAGTGACTACCACTGTCCTGGCCCCAGGGGACCACTTCTCCTCTTCTCTTGGCTCCATCCTGGGAGGGAGAGGGGATCCGAGTCCAAATGCTGTGAATGGTTGTGGACTGTGCTGCTGCTGAGCTGAGAGAGGGATTCTGCTTCCCAGGCCCGGGCAGCGGGAGTGCTTATTTGTGTGCGAAAGGGTAGGTCTTAAATGTTCCCCACAGACCCCGGTGTTAATGGCTTGGTCCACAGCTTGACACTGTTAGGAGATGGTGGGACCTTTAAGAGGCGGGGCCTAGTGGGAGGGCTCAGTTCATTGGGAGAATGGGGACCCAGCTGCTTCTGTCTCTCTGTTGTTCCAGTTGCCATGAGGGGAGCAGCTTGCTCTACCACTGCTCCCGCCATGATGTACAGACCCAAAGCAAAGGACCAACTAACCATAGACTGAAACTTCCCAAACTGCCAGCCAAATAAACCTATTCTCTCTCTCTCTCTCTCTCTCTCTCTCTCTCTCTCTCTCTGTCTCTCTTTTTCTTTGTGGTACTGGGGATTGAACCCAGGGGCATTCTGCCTCTGAGCTATACCCCAAGCCCTATTTTTTATTCTTTATTTTGAAACAGGGTCTCACTAAGTTGTGGAGGGCCTCACTAAGTAGCTGAGGCTGGTCACGAACCTGCGATCCTCCTGTCTCAGCCTCTCAAGTACTGGGATTACAGGTGTGTGCCACCATGCCTGGCTAAACCTTTTCTCTTTTTAAGTTGAACATCTCCAGTATTTTGCTACAGTAATGGAAAACTAACAAACACATTGAGACAAACTGCCGGGCGTGGTGGCGCACGCTTGTAATCCCAGTACTTTGGGAGGCGGAGACCAGAGGATCCGGGGTTCGCAGCCAGCCTCAGATCTTTCTCTCTCTCTCTCTCTCTCTCTCTCTCTCACTCTCTCTCTCTCTCTCCCTGTCTCTCTCTACCTAGTGAGGCCCTCCGCAACTTCGTGAGACCCGGTTTCAAAATAAAAGTATAAAATATAGGGCTGGGGGTATACCGCGGAGGTAGAACACCCCTGGGTTCAATCCCCGGTACCGGAAAAAAAAAAGCACATTGAGACAAATTAATTAACTAAAGACAAATTAATTAGTGAACTTGTCAAATCCACCCTTGGAGATCATGAATGCATCAGATTCTTGCAGACCAAAGCCTTTTCTCAGCAGGGTCAAATGTCCATTTTTTTGCTTTTCTTCATGTACCAATGCTTGGTTCCAGAGATTCTTGTGAATTAATGCAATATCCACAACGATGCCCACAGCGGCTGAGGGACCTTTTGCAATGTTTAAACAAATCCTATTACTCTTATGTTTGTATATATAAATTTAGATATAACATGCATGAAATGTGATACTGTTTCTTTATATCACTAACTACATGGCCACTGAACACTAGAATTGCTAATAACAATTCTAACACTAAAAAAAAAACACTAAAAATGGCTAATAAACAGGGCAAGGTGGTACACACCTGTCAACCCGGAACGTGGGAGGATGAGACGGGAGGATCGCAGGTTCGAGGTCAGCGAATGGCAACTTAGTGAGACCCTGTTTCAAAATAAAAATAAAATAGAGCTCAGGGATAAATTTCCTGGGTTCATTCCCCAGTACTCCCCACCAACACACACACACACACACACACACACACACACACACACACAAAGTCTAATAAAGCCAGGTGTGGTGGTGCACACCTGTAATCCTAGTACTTCAGAGGCTGAGACAGGATTGCAGGTTCAAGGCCAGCCTCAGCAACATAGTGAGACACTGTTTCAAAATAAAAAATGAAATTGGTCTGGGAGTGTAGCTAGGAGATAGAATGCCACTGGGTTCAGCCTCTAGTACCCCCCCCAAAAGCTAATAGAATTTTATTAAAATCTCAAAAAATAAAAATCTAGATTTAATTTCAAATATTTCAACTATTATATTAATGATAATTTGTATTTTGAGGTTTCAATTCACTAGACAATTTTGAATATCTTATTTATTTATGGTACTGGGAATTGAACCCAGAAGCATTCTATACTGTGCTACAACCCCATCCCTTTGTTTTTTTTTGAAAAAGTGTCTCTCACTAAGTTACCATGCCCTTGAACCTGTGAGCCTGTGATCCTCCTGTCTCAGCCTCCCAAGTATTGAATTACTGTTTGCAATATCATACCACACTTGAAGATTTTAGAAAAATGCGTTTTGGGGCCAGATATGGTGGTGCACTCCTGTAATCCCAGTGCTTGGGAGGCTGAGACAGGAGGATTGCAGGTTTGAAGCCAGCCTCACCAATTTAGTGAGGTGCTCAGCAACCTAGTGAAACCCTGTTTCCAAATAAGAAATAAAAAGTGTCTGGGAGTGTAGCTTTGAGGTAGAATGTCTCTGGGTTCAATCCCCAGTACCACACTCACATTCAAAAAAAGAAGAAAACCTTTTGGGTGCTACCTTTTTGGCACAACTGGGAATTGAACCTAGGAACGGATGCTCTACCACTGAGCTATATCCCCAGCTCCCCCTTTATTTGTGGTACTAAGGATTGAACCCAGGGGCATTCTACTTCTGAGCTATACCCTCAGCCCTATTTTATATTTTATTTTGAAACAGGGTCTCACTAAGTTTCTGAGGGTCTCACTACATTGCTGAGGTTGGCCTGGAACCTGTGCTCCTCCTGTCTCAGCCGTCTGAGTTCTGGAATTACAGGCGTGCACCAGCATGCCCAGCTTCCCCAGCCCTTTCTATTTTTTATTTTGAGTCAGGGTAAGTTGCCCAGGTTGGCCTCAAACTTCCAAATCTTCTGCCTCAGCTTCCCAAATCGCTGGGATTACAGGCTTGCTCCACCATGCCCAGCTTTGAAAAAATGTTTTAAAGATTTTTACATTTACCATAATTTATCTTTTTTGATGAAAACTATATTTTATTTCTTTAGGCTTTTGGATCACTACTGTCACTGGAACACAAATTAGTCATTTTGGTGAAATGAAGGCAGGAACATTTTTATGGAATAAAACAATAATAATTGATGAATTATGGATGTCTTTATTTTACCACTTGTCTAAACATAGCCGGCCCATCCACAGTATCTCCCAACATGACGGCTTTCAAGCATATAACAGTCAGAGCTTTAGACATACTTGTCAATTTTGCCTCTACTAAGGTATCTATTTGTCAAGGTAAGAGAACATACTTTATTTAACAGCTGGTTTACTTGGTTTTTAAATATTTAAGCATATGGCATGTGGGTCTTTACTTGTGTTCTTTCAAATCTCAGAGGTAGGTTTGGATTTTTTTCTAATGACAGCTTTATTGATATATAATTCACGTGCCATAAAGTTCACCCTTCTAAAGTGTACACTTGAGTGGTTTTCAACATATTCACAAAGTTTTGCATCGATCACCACTCATTCCAGAACATTTGCATCACTACCAGAAGAAACTTGGCCCCATTAGCAGTCCCTCTCCGTTCCTTCCCACTCCCGGCCCCTAGAAATCACTAATCTACTTTCTGTTTCTCTGAATTTGCCAGTTCTGGACATTTCCTATAAATAGAGTCACACGCTGTGTGTCCTTCTGTGTCTGGCTCTTTTACTTCACTTGTTTGCAAAGTTCATCCATGGTGTAGTCGGTATCAGTGCTTCGTTCCTTTTTATTGCCAAATAATATTCCATTGTATGGATATAGCCATTCATCAGTTGATGGGTATTTAAATTGCTTCCTTTTTTCTTTTTGCTATTATTAGTAATGTTCCTATGAACGTTCCCATACAATTTTTTTTCTTTTTAGTACTGGGGATGGAACCCAGGGGCGTTCTACCTCTGAGCTACACCCCCAACCCTTTCTATTTTTTAATTTTGAATCAGGATCTCGCTAAATTGCTGAGGCTGGCCGCAAACCTCCTGAGATCCTCCTGTCTCAGCCTCCCAAGTACTGGGGTTACAGCTGTGCACCACCACACCCGGCTCAAATTTATTTATTTATTTATTTATTTATTTATTTATTTATTATTTTTGCAGTACTGGGGATTGAACCCAGGGGCATTCTATCTCCCAGCTACACCCCCAGTCCTATATTTTATTCTTTATTTTGAAAGAGGGTCTCACTAAGTTGTGGAGGGCCTCACTAAGTAGCTGAGGCTGACCATGAACCTGTGATCCTCCTGTCTCAGCCTCCCAAATACTGGGATTACAAGCATGCGCCACCACGTCCGGCTTATTTTTATTTATTTATTTATTTATTTATTTATTTATTTATTTACGGTGCTGGGAATTGAACCCAAGAGCATTCTACCTCTGAGCTACATCCTCAGCCCTATTTTTTATTCTTTATTTTGAAACAGGGTCTCACTAAGTTGCGGAGGGCCTCACTAAGTAGCTGAGGCTGGCGGCGAACCCAGATCCTCCTGTCTCAGCCTCCCAAGTACTGGGATTACAAGCCACATGCTTGTAATCCGACGCCTGGCTTATTTATTTATTGAGGACCTATGTTTTCAATTCTGTTGGGTCTAAACCTTGGAGTGGAATTGCCGGGCCATGTTTAATTTTCGATGAACAGCTGAGTTATTTTCTAAAGCTGCTGAGCTGTTTTGCTTTCCCCCCAGTAATGCTGAAAGGTCCCAATTTCTCCATGTCTTTGCCAGCACTTGTTATTGTCTGTGTTTCTGATTGCAGCCATCACAGTGGATGTGAAGTGGGATCTCCTTGTGGTGTTGATTCGCATTTCCCTGGTGAATAATGATATTGAGCATCTTTTTCCTGTGCATAGTAGCACTTTGTAAATCTTTGCTGGAGAAATGCCTTTTTGAATCCTTTTCCCATTTGTTAATTGGGTGATTCAGGTCTGGTTTTAATACTCGCAGAGATAAAGCTGCAGTCGGCAAGGCTCCGACACAGAAGCCTCCTGCTCGCTCCGCCACCAGCCCCACACTTTGGGCTGTACACTTGTTTGCTGTCACCCCGGACCCTTCTCTTCCCCCTCTTCTGCAAAGCCTCCCTCAAGCCTTCTTGGTAATCCTCCTCTGACTGCAGAGTGATCCCTGACCATGTTAGAGTGGACTGGAGGCAGACAGAGGCTGAGGCTGAGGCTGAGGCTGAGGCTGAGGCCAGGCGTGGTGGTGTACACATGTAATCCCAGTACTTGGGAGGCTGAGACAGGAAGATTACAGGTTCGAGGCCAGCCTCAGCCACTTAGTGAGACCCTGTTTCAAAACAAAAAAAAAAAAAATTAAAAAAGGGCTGGGGGTGTAGCTTGGAGGTAGAATGCCCCTGGGTTCAATCCCCAGTATCAGAAACAAAACAAAACAAAAAACTAGAGGCTGAGGCTGGACTCAGGTCCTCAGGCCTCAGCTGCGCACAGCGGGGCAGCGAGCTCCTCAGTTTCCCCTTCTGCAAGATGGGGATGGCAGCACCATCCTCACAGCACCGAGGACAGACACATAGACCCTGCTGCGTCTCGTGTGGGGTCAACACTGGTCCCTTCCCCCGGGCAGAACACTTCTGGGGCAGGGCTCACTTCACGCAGGGCACGACTTTCCATTTACGAATGGGATGGTGCTAACTAGAGGAAGCCCTTGGGGTGTTTGGCTGAAATTTGTCCTCCTGTGCCCCATCTGCAGGGTCCCAGGACCACAGAGGCAGTCCTGGCCCAGGCAGCCCTGCTCCTGGGAGCCCTCGGCCTGGGTTCTCCCTCCAGCCTGATTATCCATTCACTTCTGCCCTCCCCGTCACCCAGGCCTCCACCCTCCTTCCGAGGAGTGGCTTGCGACCGCTCAGGGGATGTGAGAGGCAGTTGGAAAGTGACACAACGCCCCTTAATTACCCTTGTTCCTTCTGTGTCCTTGCACCTAAATTTAGCCAGCACAGCCGGGGCTCTGGGGACCCAGCTCCTCCCTCCCCGGGCCCCCCATCCTTGGGAGAGGTAGGGAGGAGCCTGGGTGGGATTTCTCATGGTGGCGCAGGGTGGGTCAGGGGTGTGAAGGCTTAGCTGGGACCCCACCCACTGCAGCTGGCAGCTGGAGCCTTGGCTCATAATGGATCAGAATGCCGCTTGCCCACCCCCTGCCTGTTTTGTGTGTGTGTGTGTGTGTGTGTGTGTGTGTGTGTGTGTGTGGTACTGGGGATTGAACCCAGGGGCATTCTACCTCTGAGCTATACCCCCAGCCCTATTTTTTATTATTTACTTTGAAACAGGGTCTCACTAAGTTGCAGAGGGCCTCACTAAGTAGCTGAGGCTGGCCGTGAATCTACGATCCTCCTGTCTCAGCCTCCCAAGTACTGGGATGACAAGCATGTGCCACCACGCCTGGCTCCCCTGCCTGTTTTAATGATGGGGACGAGGCTGGTGGAAAGTGGTCGGAGTGTTAGGGCACAGGTCACCAGTTCTTAGCCTGCCAACTGTGCGGCCTTAGGCTAGTCACCAAACTCTCTGGGCCTGTTTTCTCATCTAAAAAATGCAGACCACAACCAGGCGTGGTGGCGCATGCTTGTAATCCCAGTACTTGGGAGGCGGAGACCGGAGGATCCGGGCTCTCGGCCAGGCTCTGCTACTTAGTGAGGCCCTCCGCAACTTCGTGAGACCCAGTTTCAAAATAAAAAGCATAAAAAATAGGGCCAGGGATGTAGCTCAGAGGTAGAATACCCTGGGTTCAATCCCTGGTACCGCAAAAAAAAAAAAAAAAATGCAAACCACGAGCTGGGCATAGTGACACACGCTTGTAATCCCAGTACTTGGGAGGCTGAGACCAGAGGATCCAGGTTCGTGGCCAGCCTCAGCTACTTAGTGAGGCCCTCTGCAACTTAGTGAGACCCTGTTTCAAAATAAAGAATAAAAAAATAGGGCTGGAATGTAGCTCAGAGGTAGAATGCCCCTGGGTACCATCCCCAGTTTCACAAATAAATAAATAGATAGATAGATAGATAGATAAATAATAAATAATAAATAAAAATAAATAATAATATTATTATTTATGAATAAATATTTATTTATAAATAAATATTTATTTCTTAAAATAAATAAAAAATAATAAATGAAAAATAATAAAAAAAACAGACCTCCTAAGTAAGGCAGCAATGAGGTTTAAATAAGATGATGTGGAGGCTGGGCATGATGGCGCACGCTTGTAATCCCAGTACTTTGGGAGGTGGAGACCGTAGGATCCGGGTTCGCGGCCAATCTCAGCGCACATACGCGCGCGATCTCTCTCTCTCTCTCTCTCTCTCTCTCTACCTAGTAAGGCCCTCCGCAACTTCGTGAGACCTGGTTTCAAAAATAAAGCATAAAAAAATAGGGCCGGGGGTGTAGCGCGGAGGTAGAACGCCCCTGTGTTCAATCCCCAGTACCGAAAAAAAAAAATAATAATAAGATGATGCGGGTAAAGCCTGTAGCACCAGCCAGTGGACTCCACCACGGTTATCATCAGAGTTGCTCAGTGACGAGGCTCATTCTCCAGTGCTCATTCCATGAAGCCACCCTCCTCGGTGACTATTTTGTCTTGGGACTGGGGATTGAACTGCTGCAGGCCACACATCCCAACTGTCCGGGAGCTCTGCAGCGGCTCCTGAGGCTAACCTGAGACTCCGAGGACAGAGGTGTTTCCCCAGGGCCTCCTGTTCTCCCAGGCTGCATCCAGTAAGCAGCGTGACCACACGGAGAGGCGTCCTGGCCTTTAACGGTGGTCCCTTCCTCGGGGACAGTGACGTGAGGAGCAGGTTGTTCCCGCAAAGGGCTCAGTAGAGGCTTAGCTGCATCTCCATTCCTCCCAGGGGAGGGTGGAGAGGGGGACGACTGGATGCAGGGTCTTCACTAAATGACAGTGTTTACTATCATTATCTTTATTATATTGTCACAGCAGAGACAAGACCACACGAGCCTACTACGTATCAGGAAAGAGATCAGAGGGGCCACTCGGTACCTGAAGGGGTTACACGTGTGTCTATCTCTCACGCAGCGGGGGGCTTCACGGTCCAGCTCCTGGGTCTCAGGACCTGAGTCATGGAGCCCAGAAGACCAGGTCCGGCTGGGTGGGGGCCTGGCCCAGGAGCCAAGCTCTCTCAGGCTGTTGTATCATGGCATCAAAGATCGCACATTTCCAAGCATCTCACTGAAACTTCCTTCCCTGGAAATAAGGCTCCGGAGAAGGTCTGTATGTCTGGGGGTGACACTAGAATGCAATCGCAGCATGCCTGTGACCTCTTGGGAGGTGTAAATTGCCTCTGGGGTTTTTCTTTCTTTCTTTTTATTTATTTATTTTTTGGTGGTACTGGGGAATGAACCCAGGGGCATTCTACCTCCCAGCTACACGCCCAGCCCTATTTTTTATTCTTTATTTTGAAACAGGGTCTCACTAAGTTGCGGAGGGACTCACTAAGTAGCTGAGGCTGGCCACGAACCCGGATCCTCCGGTCTCTGCCTCCCAAGTACTGGGATTACAAGCGTGTGCCACCACACCTGGCTCAGGTTTTTCTTTCTTTGTCTAGTCCATGGATTTATTTCAAGGGCAGAAAAATTTTGTGTAAGGGCTGGGCTCTTCAGAGGGTCAGTCCCCAACCCATGTGTGTTCAAGACATGCTCACCTAAAAGAAATAGAAAACCCCAAAGCATTATAGAAGTTGATTTTTTTTTCTTAAGCATTTGGAAGTATGTGGTGCAGGGAGGGTACAGCAGCTCCACAAACAAGAACCCAAATCATTTCTTTTTATTATTGTTTGGTCATCCCTGATGTACGGCATCGAACTCATCATCCAAGATGGCTGCTCCAGCTCCAACAGTCACACGTGTAGTCCAGCCTGCAGGAAGAAGAGGCAAAAAGAGTGAAATCTCTTGCTTTTGAGTGACATTCCTTTCTTTCTTTTTTTTTTTCAGTACCGGGGATTTGAACCCAGGGGCATTCTACCTGAGCTATACCCCAGCCCTATTTTTTTTTTTTTGTGGTACCAGGTATTGAACCCAGGAGTATTCTACCTCTGAGCTACACCCCCGGCCCTATTTTTTATCCTTCATTTTGAAACCGGGTCTCACGAAGTTGCAGAGGGCCTCACTAAGTAGCTGAGACTGGCCGCAAACCCGGATCCTCTGGTCTCAGCCTCCCAAGTACTGGGATTACAAGTGTGCGCCACCATGCCTGGCTCCAGCCCTATTTTTTATTCTTTATTTTGAAACAGGTCTCACTAAGTTGCGGAGGCCTCACTAAGCAGCTGAGGCTGGCCGCGAACCTGCGATCCTCCTGTCTCAGCCTCCCAAGTACTGGGATTACAAGCGTGAGCCACCACACCCGGCTTGAGTGACATTTCTTACACTCCATGGAAGAACTTATTCATAAGGTCATACATAGCTAAAAGGGAATCAGGGAAATGTCGGCTTCATTTCGGGTAGCTTTGTGCCCAGGTACAAATCAGGGGTTCCATGGCAAAGAAGACAGGAGAACAGATGTTGGAGAATAGTTGGCAATCTTGGGCATATTATAATATTCCTCCGTCTCGCTGGGCAAGGTTGGCTATGTACTTTCTTGGCACCGCGCCCCAGGCAGCCTTGGACTACTTGTTTTTGTTCTTATATGTTATTCATTCTTGTATGCTACTCCTAATTCCCCAATGCAAAACCAGAATTGCCTTAAAAGCAAGACTCGGACCCCCAGAACAAAGCCCTGACTCTGGTATCCAGGGTCCTCGGCCCCTGGGTCTCATCACCAGCCACAACCCCACACAGCCTTGGCCCCAAAGCCCCTCCTGACCTCGTCTGCCAGGGGCTCCTGTTCAGCCTCCAAGACCCACCACGGACCTGTAGCCTCGCCAGGGCCCAGCCTCGCCGGGCCTCTTGGGGGAGAAAAAGCGTCCCTCTCTCCTGCCCTCCCTCGGGCTCCCGGAGCCTTCCGTCATCCCTCTATTTATAGTTCAAGTCAGGTGCCCCTGGACACGTTGCCGGGAGAGCAGGTTCTGCGACCTGCCTGGGGAGGGCTGGGATTTTCCAGGACGGCTCCTCTGGCCCCGCGTCCCTTTCGCTACATCCGTCTCCTGGGGAGATGGGCCCCTTATCCTGTGCACCCCGGGGGTTGCTTGTCTCCCATCCGTGCTGCTTGCCCTGGGGCTAGACATGTGTCCATCTCCACCCCTCGAGCCCCAGAGCCGGGCCTCATGCTCACCCCAGCCCTGGCCCTGCTTCGGTGATCAGATCTTGGCCTGAGTGACCAGGTTGGGTGAGATGGCCTATGTACTGGGGAGGGGGCTGAGCTGGGCCAGGACAACCTTGGGGAAGGGTCCCAGCTGGAGGAGCTGGTGCAGAGACAGAGCTGGTGTGACCTCAGGCACACTCTTCATTTTATTATTTTATTTTATTATATTATTTTATTATATTATTTTATTGGTACTGGGAATTGAACCCAGAGGCATTCTACCTCTGAGCTCTACCCCCAGCTCTATTTTACTTTTTTATTTTGAAACAGGGTCTCGCTGAGTTGATAAGAGTCTTAGTACTTGCTGAGGCTGTCCTCGAACCTGTGATCTTCCTGTCTCCCAAGGACTAGGATTACAGGCATGCGCCACCACACCCAGCTGTCCTTCCTCGGTCACTCTGCCTCCCTCCCATGGCAAGCCTAGAACATCCACCTCCCACTGTAGCTGATGGAGAAACAGCTGCCTTCCAGAAAGCCCAGCAGGGAATAAAGGAAGGGCGCTGGGTCCCCATAGTCAACATCACTGTCTCCGCCCCTCCCAGGCAGCTTCTCCGACTCACACTGGATCCTTCCACCTCCCCAGCCTCCCAGGGTCTCAGGATTTGGATTCTGGGACAGTGAACCTGGGATCTTGGGTCTGACCCATGTCTTTCTACCCCACCCCACTTATACACCCACTTCAAAGACACAGACACTAGCAGGGTGTGGTGGTGCACCCCTGTCATCCCAGTACTCTAGAGACTGAGACAGGAGAATCACAAGTCCGAGTCCAGCATCAGCAACTTAGTGAGACCCTGTTTAAAAAAAAAAAAAAAAGACGCAGACACTGACTCCAGGAACAGGCACCGCTGTCAGCTGAGTGCCACCCCTGCCCTTTTATAAGCCTTCATGCCCAGCCCTGACTACCTGGACCCAGCCCCTTGAGCAGCTGCGGGAACACTCTGTGCAAGGCTCAGCCCTTTTGTCACCACAGAGGTTGCAGGCCCAGTGACCAGACCTTCCTGCCATGGGCCATGTGACAGGTGGAGTCCAGCTCCTTTGTCGGCGGCCCTGCCTGAACCAGGACTGTGTTGAGCATTCAGAATCAGAAGGACTGGCTGTGTGACCTCAGGCAAGTTACTGACCCTCGCTGAGCCCCTGCCATTTGTAGCTGAGATCCCCCTCTTCCCTGCCCCCATTACCTCTCTAGATCTGGCTCCAAGAGCTGGAGGCCCCAGTCCTGCCCAGCTCAGAGACCCCCCATGGGGAAGCCACTGTGGCGGAGGGAGGCAGGTGCTAGGGCATCCAGGAGACTTGGTCTAGGATGCCTCCTAGTGGACACCAAGGGGCCGCCTACCTGGCAAACGTCTGGTGGTAATTGATGGCTCTCAGCTTGAAGTCCCGGTCCAGGACAGACCCCATCGCTGCCAGCTCTGGCAAACACCATCCCCATCAGCCAACCCCAGTTTCCCCATCCACAAACCAGGGAATGACTACCACTGGCTTCCATCGGTGACCTAGGACACCCGCCCTGCCACAGTGGTGTTTCCAGGTCCAGAGTGCAGGGGCATGTCCAAGGACCACAGCAAGCTGGTGGGGAGCGGGGTGAAGAGCCAGGGCTCAGACTCCTGCTCCAGTGCTCCCTCCATTTCCGGGAGCTGTTTCAATGTGACCTTGGACTCAGCAGGCCCATTCGTTCCTCGACGGGGCTTTGGGTGTTTTCAGATGTTTTAGCACCATTCACACGCCTGTCCCAGGAACAAGCTTACAACTGCATCCAATTAACCTCCCTGCCAACGATGATAGGATGTGATTTCTTTTCCAGCGTTTGCAGGGAGATCTCTGTTCCCATCTTCCTGGAAGACAGAAGTCTCGCACAGTCCACTCCAGTAACACGACTCCGGCTGGGGCCTCGAGTCGCTGGTCCTGAGCCCGGAGGCTTTGGGTTCTGTGCCAGGGGCCAAGGCTGACCTGCTCAGTGGGGCCCACGGTGCTTCTGTTCCGTGTGAGAGATGGCATAGCGGGTGCAGGGGGAAGAAGAGGACCCCCAAGTGGGAAAGGGAGCGCAAAGGGGGCCCCCATCTGCATCAGATCCATTGATTTGTTCTCTAATGGTGGCAAAAGGTCCCTCCGGACATGCATGCTGGGTAAGACTGCAGCTCCTGATCTTTTGGTGCTGGCACCAGGGCACTGAGCCGACCGGGGGGCCCTGCCTGCCGCTCACTTCTGCAGCTGCACGGCGGGTTTCTTTGTTAGGCTGTGTGTCCAGGGGGGCAACTGGCGGTGGGGCAGGTGAACTTTGGGACTGGAGCTCTCCCGGCTCCTCCTGGCTGGCTCCCTATTGCTGTTGCCCCTGGAATGGCTTGTCTCGTCCCAGGAAGGCCCAGGGGACATGGTGGCTGGCTGAGAATCTGGAGGCAGACACACTTATAATCTCGGCCACTGGCTTTCGAGAAAATCTACTGATAAACAGATGCACAGATGGGAGGAGACAGAGGCCGCTAGACCACACAGCCCCGGGGAGATTCACACAGTCAATATACACACAGGCCAAAGAAGGTGGCATCCAGGGAAGAGGGCAGGCAGGCCCCTGGGGAAGTTGGGCAGAGAGGTGGGGTGGGAGTGGGTAGCTGGGGAGAGGGGAGAGAGCTGTCCCCCGCCCCGGAGTTCTTATTTTCTCCTGGCTCCCCACCTCTTTTTTTTTTCACTGTGGTACTAGGGATTAAGTCCAGGGGCATTCTACCTCTGAGTTACACCCCCAGCCCTTTTTATCTTTTATTTTGAAAGAGTCTCACTAGAGCTGGGCACGGTGGCACACACTCATAATCCCAGTACTTGGGAGGCTGAGAAAGGAGGATCACAGGTTTGCCGCCAGCCTTAGCAATTTAGCGAGGCCATCTGCAACTTAGTGAGACCCTGTTTCAAAGTAAAAAATAAAAAGGGCTGGGGGTGTAGTTCGGAGGTAGAATGCCCCTGGGTTCCATCCTCAGTACCACACACGCGCGCGCGCGCGCACACACACACACACACACACACACACACACACAGAGTCTCACTAGGTTGCTGAGAGTATCACTATGTTGCCGAGGCTGGTCGGAACCCTGCCATCTTCCTGTCTCAGTCTCCCACGTATGGACGTTACAGGCATGCGCCACCACGCCCAGCTCCACCATCTCTTCTCTGCCGGTTCCCCAGCTCAGCCATCCCGTCCCTGCCGGGGCCGACCCTCCAGCACCTCCTGGGCTTTGCCGCTGCTGTTCCATGCCCAGCCCCCCACCCACACACGCCCTGTGTCTTTACCCTCCTCTCTCACCAATGCCAGCTCCTCTTGCGAGGCCCAGCTCAACGCCTCCTTCTCTGGACGCTTTCCCACGCGCACCCCACCTCCCGAGAATTAAGCTCTGCTCGGGAGCTCCGGGCCCTGGCGGGACCTCTGCCTCTGATCCGCGGGCTTCCTGGTGTAATGCGCGGTGCGCTGCCGCCCTGCCCTGCCCTGCCCTGCTCTGCTCAGAAGGTTGCGCCTTTTTCTATTTTGTACCAAGGGCAATGCGAGGCCATGGACGTCTTAACGGAGCCGGCGATAGGATCGGATTTGTGCTTTAGAAGTTCACTGGGGCAGCAGGGAGGGGGCACGGGCTCTGGAACTGTTCGGCGTGAAGCCCGCGGTTGCACAGGTGGAAGCAGGGAGAGGTGGAAAGATTCCAGAGATACCCAGGGTACAGCTGCCCCACGGTTGGTGGTCCCCGAGCCTGGGCATGCACCAGAATCCCCCGCAGGGGTAAAGAATAAATTCCTCAGATGCACTTTCATGGGACCTCAAGGGGCAGGGCAGAATTCATTTATTTATTAATTTATATTAATTTTGAAGTGGGGTCTTGAAAGTTGTTCCATGCTGGCCTCCAACCTGCGATCCTCCTGTCTCAGCCTCCCAAGTACTGGGATTGCAGTGGAGCACCAATGCGCCTGGCCTTTTAATTTGATTCAGAGACAGGGTATTACTAAGTCGCCCAGGCTGGCCTCAAACTTGCATCCTCCTGCCACAGCCTCCTGAGTTGCTGGGATTCTAGGTGTGTGCCACAGACCCCAGCAGGGTCAGGTGTGTGTGTGTGTGGTACTGGGGATTGAACCCAGAGGCACTCTACCTCCGAGCTACACTCCAGCAGTATTTTAGTTTTTTATTTTGGAAACAGGGTTTCACTAAATTGCTGAGGCTGGCTGCAAACCTGTGATCCTCCTGTCTCAGCCTCCCAAGTATTAGGATTACAAGCATGCGCCACCATGCCCAACTTTTTAAAAATTATTATTATTATTTTATTATGGTAAAAACACCACATAAGGTTTATCATCTTAACCATTTTTAAGTGTATAGTCCGATAGTGTTAAGTATTTACAGTGTGCTCCGATCTCCAGAACTTCTTCGTCTTGCAAATCTGAACTCTGCACCCATTCAACAACTTCCCATCTCTCCACAACCACCACCCTGCTTCTGTTTCTATTAACTTGATCACTTTAGAGCCCTCCTATGAAGGATCATACACTCTTGTCTTTGTGTGACTTAGAGTGTGTTTTTTGTTTTGTTTTTGTTTTGGAGTGCTAGGATTGAACCCAGGGCTTCATGCTAGGCAAGTGCTCTGCCACTGATTTTTCTTTTTTTTTTTTTTTTTTTTTTTTGATACTGGGAATTGAGCCCAGGGGTGTTCTCTCTCTGAAGTATACCCCCAGCTCTTTTATTTTTTATTTTGAAGCAGGGTCTTGTTAAATTGCTGGAGTTCTCCCTAAGTTGCGGAGACTGGCCTCTAACCTTCGATCCTCCTATCTCAGTCTCTCAAGTACTGGATTACAGGCCTGCGCCACCATGCCTGGCTCCTTTTTATTTTTTTATTTTGAGACAGGGTCTTGCTAAGTTGCCCAGGCTGGCCTTGAAGTTATGGTCCTTCTGCCTCAGCCTCCCAAGTAGCTAAAATTACAGGTGTGTGCCACCACACCCAGCAGAATCTGGACTTTAAAAAATTCTCATTAGCTGGGCATGGTGGCACACACTTGTAATCCCAGTACTTGGGAGGCTGAGACAGGAGGATCGCAGGTTCGCGGCCAGCCTCAGATACTTAGTGAGGCCCTCTGCAACTTAGTGAGATCCTGTTTCAAAATAAAGAATAAAAAAAAAATAGGGCTGGGGGTGTAGCTTGGAGGTAGAATGCCCCTGGGTTCAATCCCCAGTACCGCAAAAAAAAAAAAAAAATCCTCATTAGCTGGGTGTGGTGGCACAAGGCTATAATTCCAGTACTTCGAAGGCTAAGACTGGAGAGTCACAGGTTTAAAACCAGCCTTGGCAATTTAGGAAGACTCTATTTCAAAATAAAAAAAATTTAAAAAATGGTTGGGGTTGTAGCTTAGAGGTAGAATGCTTCTGGATTCAATCCCTAGTAGAAAAAAAAAACAAAACCCTCATGTAGCTCTGAGGCGTCTAGCATGTGGCCTGGAGTCTGGGAACCACGTCCATGTCACTCCAGCCAAGGGTACCCCACTCACTTTGTCCTTAGGAGCAAAATCAGATCCTGGTGGTCCTGAATCATGAGTGGGGGTTCCCTTTGACCTTTGAGGAGAATTTTCTTCCAGACAGGCCCTCGAAGTCCACTCCAGTCAGACCAGGCAAGAACTCAACACCCCAAATTACAGTTAATTTTCATGACCTGCGTGTATTGATGTTTGTGACACTGGCTACCTGACGCGTGGTCCCACATCCCAGGAGCTAATTAGAAGAGCCCTCCTAGGCCCCGCCCCTGCCGTGGAATCCCAATCAGCCTGTTAGCAGCTGATTATGCGTGTGGTGATATGTGGGAGCACAGCCGTGGGGTTAAGAGAGTGGGGTCTGCTGGGAGTTGGGGAAGGAGCCCACTCTCTCCAGGAGGCATGCACGAGAGGCTGGTGGCCCCAGCTGAAGTGGGCCGGGTCTGTCTCTCCCGCCCTACTGCCACAGTTGTCTTTGAATAAAGCTGTCCTCACACACCTGTCAGAGGCTTCCTGGTGGCTCAGTCTCTGGTCCTCGGTCACCTGCCTCGTGGCCAGCTCTCCCAGGCCTCAGCTGCGGATCCCCAGGGCAGCCTGGCCGTGGGAGCATGGCCTTGCGCCTGGACTTCTCGTTCACAGTGTGGCCTGTGATGCAGACCCCTCCAGCAGGGCGCCAGGTCTCATGAGACCCGACAATCCCATCTGGTCGCCCTTGTCGTGGTGGCTTACTGAGCACTTATTAAGTGCCAGGCCCTGAGAGAAGCGATCAGCAGGCACCAGGGCTCTCCGCCCTCACAGAACTCCAGGAGGATGGTACAGGGATTATCCTGGCGGCAGCCCAAGGGACCAAGATAAAGCAACCGGGCAGAGTCCCATAAGTGACAAGCGCCGGGGTGGGACTTTGAGTTGGAGGCAGTCTGTTGGGTTTGTTGGGTTGAGATGGTTTTTTCTTTCCTTTTTTTTTTTTTTTTTTGCATGTATGGTACTGAGGTTTGAACCCAGCGGCATTCTACCTCTGAGCTCCACCCCCAGCCCTATTTTCTTCGTATTATTATTATTCTTATTCTTATTTTGTGTGTGTGGCTCTGGGGATTCAACCCAGGGGCATTCTGCCTCCGAGCTACACCCCAAGCCCTATTTTATTTTTATTTTTGAAACAGGGTCTTACTACTTGCAGAAGCTGTCCTCGAACCTGCAATCCTCCTGTCTCAGCCTCCTAAGTACTGGGATTACAGGCATGCACCACTACACCTGGCTCTGTTTTATTTTTTTATGTTTTTATTGGTGCATTGTAGTCTCACATCACAATGAGTATCATCTGTTTTATTTTTTATTTGGAAACAGGGTCTCACTAAGTTGCTGAGGGCCTCACTAAGTTGCTGAGGCTGGCTGCAAACCTGCGATCCTCTTGTCTCAGCCTAAGTATGAAGATTACAGGCGTGTGCCACCAAGCCTGGCTGGGTCTGAGTTTTTAACCAGGAGGCCTCTCCTTGCTGTCTTTTGACAGAGGAGGACACTGAAGTTCAGTTTCATTACTTGCCCCAAGTCATTGGACTGGTAGGCGCTGGACCTAGGACTTGAACTCAAGACTGCACACCCCCAGCCCCTGCGTTCTTCACTGCTGGGCCTGGTTTCTTTACCCCATTTTGCAGAAGTGGGAGCCTGCACATCAGCTTGAGCATATGAGAACCCCTGAGGGCTGGCTTGTCCACCCAGCGCCAGCCGCCTCGGCTCACCCTGGCATCGCCCCTCCACTCGGGCTGTGACTGACACTGATAAGCCAGGATTCCAGGGTCCACAGCTGCAGCCCAGAGCTCTCGTGGGAGCTCAGCACTGCGGGGAGAAATGGAAACGAACACCTACAGGTCCCAGGGCTCTGCGCCCAGCGGGGAAGCAGATTGCACACCTGGGCCCGGAAGGTGGCGGAGTGCCACAGCTGTGGCGGATCAGGAGGTGGCAGGAATGGAAACTGACAGTGTGATGGAGCTGCTCATGCACCCAGGCACTTCGGGTGCCCACCGCAGGAGGAGGGCGCAGAGCTTCCACGACAGCCCCTAGCCAGCAGGGTAAGGAGGGCGGGATCTTTGAGCTGGCTCCTACACATCGGCAGGAAGTATAGGAGTGACAATTGTGGATTATTTTTTATTTTTATTTATTTATTTATTTATTTAGGTACTGGGGGTTGAACCCAGGGGTTATTCTGCCTCTGAGCTACACCCCAGCCCTATTTTATTATTATTTTTTTGTTTTTGAAACAGGGTCTTCCTAAGTTGCTGAGGCTGGGGATCAAACCCAGGGCCTTGTACATAAGTGCTCTACCACTGAGCTACACTCCCAGCCCTCCTGCAATTTTTTTTTTTTTTTTGCGGTACTGGGGATTGAACCCAGGGGCATTCTACCTCTGAGCTATGCCCCCAGCCTGATTTTTTATTCTTTATTTTGAAACAGGGTCTCACTAAGTTGCGGAGGGCCTCACTAAGAGCTGAGGCGGGCTGCAAACCTGCTATCCTCCTGTCTTAACCTCCCAAGTACTGGAATTACAAGTGTACACTGCCACACTTGGCTATGAAAAAAATTTTAAATATGAAATAAAGATCGAAGTGGCACCAGTGCTACACTGAGCCGTTACTGGAGCATGTGGCAAAAGAAAAAAGCAATAATATGAATTCTGTCTTTATTTGTGTGGTGTGTGTGTGTGTGTGTGTGTGTATGTGTTTTTACTGGGATTGAACCCAGGAGCATTCTACCTCCAAGCTACACCCCCAGCCCTTTTTTATTTTTTGTTTTGAAACAGGGTCTCACTAGGTTGCTAAGAATCTCCCTACTTGCTGAGGCTGTCTTCAAACCTGCAATCCTCCTGTCTCAACCTCCCAAGTACTGGGATTACAGGTGTGCACCACCACGCCCCGCACAAGTGTGGATTTAAGCGGCTGCTCCACCCCTTGCTAGCTCCACAGCTGTGGGCGAGTTGATTAACAGTCCTCCTCTGCAACAAGGATGGTAATAGTACCTCTTACACTGCTCAGAGCCCGAGGGGCGTTGGCACACACCAAGCACCGGCAATCAGGACACCTCATCATGTGGGTTGGCTGAATCTAAGAGAGGCAATTTACACCTGGCCGCTGTGAGGAACAGGTGAATTAGACCCAGGAAAAAATACCAAGCATACAGCAAGCTCTTTGTCAGTAATAAGTATTATTATTATTAGGAGTAGATCCACCTATATAGTTTGCAGAGCACAATGCTGAATGGAAATGTGGCTCAAAAACGATTAAGAATTTGAAGATGGGCGAAGCAGAGCATTGACCCCAAAGCAGGGTCCTTTGGATCATGGGTACCTGTGCAACCCTGCAGGATGCAGCCCAGGATGCCCACCCTGATCAGGAGGCAGGGCACCAGACTCAGCCAGTCCTTGGGAGGGGTGCCTGTCTACTGGATGCTGGTGCTGGGTGGAGATTTTCCATCCCTGCCTCCCTTGGTCTCCAGAGTATTCCAGCAGAACCCCTTGTTTCGGGGGGGCTGCTGAAAGCTCCCGCTCATTAGCCCACCCCAAACTCATTGGTCTAGCATGAGAGAACAGATTCCCTGAGCATTAGGGCAATCCTCTTTGAACTCATCCCATGCCTACCACAAGAGGGTGAGGCCCGAGGATGCATGGGGCCCAGTGGCCCGGCAGGTGAAGGTTAGGCCTCTGACCCCCAGCCCGAGAGTCCCATCTCTCTAGAACCAGCTCAGACACGATGGGGAGTCCAGAGCTCTGTGCAGGAAGAGCATGTGCCCAGGGGAAGGTAAGGGGCAGGAAGGACAGTTGCATGTGTGCTAGCCGGAGCTGTCGCTAGGGATGGGGACGGGGGAGTTTCCGTTCTCTTGGCTTCTCTGTGTTTTCTGCAGTGGCAGAAATTGCTTTTGTAATAGCAGGGGAAAAAACTATAAATGAGCCTCTATTTAAGAAAAAGCACAGCGTTCTCATAGGAACCGAGATGACAAGCCCCTGATGCAAAGTATATTCAAGGAGAAGAAAATAAAAAACACAGAGATGGTTAGATTAGAGCAATTGATCTCGTAATACCTCACTGCTCACCCCCTCCATGAGAACCCGGTGTGAGGAACTAGGAGGATTGAGTCCCTAGCTGGGCTATCAGAGTCCAGGTGGGGATGCAGGGTGTGTGTGTGTGTGTGTCTGAGAGTGTGAGGTGGGAGGTCAGTTGGTCCCCCAACAAGCCAGGCCCAAGGACCCCACAGGGATGCTGAGAGCTGCAGAATGACCCAGAAAGAACAAGGGCTTTGGAACTAGGCAGGACTGGGTTAAAATCCCAGCCCCACGGCACCCTGCCATTTCACCCCCAAGAGCAGCAGTTCCCTCATTTATAACATGGAGAAAACAATGACTGCTTCACAGGGTTGTCCCTGCCACCGTGAAAGAAAATGCACCAGTACAGCAGCCAGGCGCGGAGGTGCACGTCTGTAATCCCAGTTCTCGGGAGGGAGCAAAGGAGGATCACAGATTTGAGGCCAACCTCTGCAACTTAGGGAGAGCCTGTTTCAAAATAAAAAATAAAAAGGGCTGGGTGTGTAGCTTAGAGGTAGCTGGGTTCCATCCCCAGAGCCAAAGGGGAAAAAAACTGCACTGGCACAAAGACCTAGCACAGCACACAGTAGGTGTTCAGCCCCTGGAGATGCCCTCCCACTCACTTGAAAGCTCAGAGCTGGGGCCTCACCGTGATCTGTAACCTGACCCTTAGGGACAGCAGGGAGGACTTACAGCATCCAGGGAGGCCAGGGCCTGCTGTTCCAGCCCACCGCCTGCTGGTCGCCATCCAGCCCGGGCTCAGAGGCTCCAAGTGAGCCACTGCCTCCGGCGTCCTTGGCGGGACCCTGGAGCAGCCATTCGGCGGAGCGTGGAGACCCCTAGTGTCCACAGCGAGGACTGCACCTCTCAGCCCAAAACCTCCTAGGAGGAGCCGAGCTGCCCACTCTTGGGCCTTCCCTCCCAGGCTCTGCAAACATTTCTTGAACTCCTGTTGTTGCTGTTGTTATTATTATCGTTATCATCATCATCATTATTATTATTGTTTATATATATTATATATATATATAGTGTTTGGCACTGGGATTGAACCCAGGGGCATTCTACCTCCTAGCTATACCCCAGCCCTTATTTATTTATTTATTTTTGTGGTACTGGGGATTGAACCCAGAGGCATTCTACCCCTGAGCTACACCCCCAGCCATATTTTTTATTCTTTATTTTGAAATAGGGTCTCACTAAGTTGCGGAGGGCCTCACAAGGTTGGCGAGGCTGTCTTCTAACCTGCGATCCTCCTGTCTCAGCCTCCCAAGTACTGGGATTACAAGCATGAGCCACCATGCCCGGGCTTTGTTTTATTATTTTGAAACAGTCTTACTAAGTTCCTGAGGCTGGCCTCAAACCTGCAATCCTCCTGTCTCAGCCTCCCAAGTACTGGGATTACAAAAATGCACCACTGCACCTGGCTCTTGAGCTCCTTTTAAAGAGCCTGGGCTTAAGTTTGGGGCTGTGGACATGTAGAGGAGGTGACCCCTAATCCCTGGAAGCTCCTGTCAGGAAAGTTGCAGAAGCTGGGCCACCCCATTCCTTCCCCCAGCTCCCCCAGCCATTTATATGGAGAAGAACTGAAGGTCCAGTCAGGCACCCAGGGTAAGACACCCCACGTCCCACGTCTCACTCTCCATATAGGCCTTGTGAGATTAGGGCCCCATGGAGCACCAGAATGAGCAAGAGTTCAAAAAGTCCCACGATTAAACTGGGCGTGGTGGTGCATACCTGTAATCCCAGTACTTGGGAGGCTAAGACAGGAGGATCGCAGGTTCCAGGACAGCCTCAGCAAGTAGTGAGACTCTCATCAACCTAGCAAGACCCTGTTTCAAAATAAAAATAAAAAATTGCGCTGGAGGTGTAGCTCAGAGGTAGAATGCCCCTGGGTTCAATCTCCAGTACCACACACACACACACACACACACACACACAAATTCCCACGATTATCAAAGGTGTAATAGGGTAGATAAACTGGGTCAAAGGTCACCTTCCCTAGCTCCTCTCTAAGCCTGTTGGAAACTGCTAGACTGATGCTTAGAGCAAGTGCTTCTGATGCGGATGCTGGGAGAAGCCTTTGCACTGGCATCTCGCCTGCTCCTTGAGGAGTGGACGCCGTGAGCTGGCATGAGGAGTGATGTTCGGGGGGTTTCGGTGACCAGGTCACAGTGGCAGAGTCAGCATTTGAGCCCAGGCCCCTGGCTCCAGAGCCCGAGCTCCAGTGTGTGCAGCAATACATCTGCTTAATGGACATTGGCCCTAGAGGCGTGGGACTCCCAGAGTCACTCATCTCTCTGGGCCTCAGAGTCCTACTAGGTCAAACCATGTATATATATATATATTCCATATATATATATTATATATATATGTATATAATTTTGGTACTGGGAATTGAACCCAGGAGCATTCTAGTTCTGAACGAGCTACACTCCCAGTTATATTTATTTATTATTTTTATAGTGCTGGGGATTGAACCCAGGGGCATTTTACCTCTGAGCTAAATCCCCAGTCCTATTTATTTATTTATTTTTGCGGTACTGAAGATGGAACCCAGGGGCATTCTACCTCTGAGCTACACCCCCAGCCCTATTTTTATCCTTTCTCTTGAAACAGGGTCTCACTAAGTTGCGGAGGCCTTACTAAGTAGCTGAGGCTGGCCGCGAGCCCGGATCCTCCAGCCTCAGCCTCCCAAGTACTGGGATTACAAGCGTGCGCCACCACACCCAGCTCCCCTTTTATTTTTTGAAACAGGATCTCACTAAGTTGATGAGAGTCTCGATATATTGCTGAAGCTGGCCTCAAATCTGTGATCTTCCTGTCTCAGCCTCCCATATACTGGGATTAGAGGCATGAGCTACCATGCTTGTTTTGTTTGTTTGGTATTGTAGATTGAACCCAGGGGCATTCTACCTCCAAGCTGCACCCCCGGCCCTTTTTATTTTGAAACAGGGTCTTGCTATGTTGCTGAGGGTCTCACCAGATTGCTGAGGCTAGCTGAGAACCTGTGATCCTCCTGTCTCAGCCTCTCAAGTACTGGGATTACGGGTGTGCACCACCACCCTCTGCTTATTTACTGATGTTTTAAGGCCACGCGGGCACTGGTTCCTGGACCTGGCTGTACTTTGGACTCCCTGGATTCACTTAGTCTGAGTGCATCTGGGCATCGGGATTTTTAAAGCTTCATAGGTACGTTCATTTCCTTCCTTCCTTCCTTCCTTCCTTCCTTCCTTCCTTCTTTCCTTCCTTCCTTTCTTCCTTCCCTCCTTCCTTCCCTCCTTCCTTCCTTCCTCTTCCTTTCTTTCCTGTGGTATTGAGGATTGAACCCAGGGGCATTCTACCTCTGAGCTACATGCCCAGCCTTATTTTATTTTTTATTTGGAAATAGGGTCTCACTAAGTTGCTGAGGGTCTCACTAAGTTGCTGAGGCTGTTCTCAAAAATCTTTGATTCTCCTGTCTAAGCCTCCCAAATCCCGAGATTATAGGTGTGCACAACCACGCCTGGCTAGGTAGTTCTTTTTTTTTTTTTTTTAAGTACTGGGGATTGAACCCAGGGGTATTTTACCTCTGAGCTACACCCCCAGCCCTATTTTTTATTCTTTAATTTGAAACATAGTCTCACTGAATTGCAGAGGGCCTCACTAAGTAGTACTGGATTACAAGCGTGTGCCACCATGCCCAGCTCCTCTGGCTAGGTAGTTCTAATGAATAGACAGGATTGAGAAGGAGCTTATGGGAACTAAACTTTATTCTGTTAGGTGTTAAGCCTGTGGAGGTTCCCCTTCCAAGTCTTCTCAATTGCCTTTCTCTCCTTTTTTGCAGTGCCGGGATTGAACCCACAACCTTGTACATGCTAAGCAAGTGCTCTATCACTGAACTCCATACCCAGCCCTGTTTTTTATTTTATTCTGAGACAGAGTTTCACTAAGTTGCCCAGGGTGGCCTGGAACTTGCAATCCTCCTATGATTATTAAAGATGTAATAGGACAGATAGACCACATTTTAAAAACCCATTCGCAGCCGGGCGTGGTGGCGCATGCTTGTAATCCTAGTACTTGGGAGGCGGAGACCGGAGGATCCGGGTTCGTGGCCAGCCTCAACTACTTAGTGAGGCCCTCCGCAACTTTGTGAGACCCGGTTTCAAAATAAAGTATAAAAAAATAGGGCCGGGGGTGTAGCTCAGAGGTAGAATGCCCCTGGGTTCAATCCCTGGTACCGCAAAATAAATAAATAAATAAATAAATAAATAAATAAATAAAAATAAATAAAAACCCATTTGCCAGTTATCAGAATATTACTATTGGGTTTTTTTTTTTTTTGTACTGGGGATTGAACCCAGGACCATTCTATCTCTGAACTACACTCCCAGCCCTATTTTATTTTTATTTCTCTTTTTTTTTTTTTGCGGTACCAGGGATTGAACCCAGGGACATTCTACCTCCGAGCTACACCCCCGGCCCTATTTTTTATCCTTCATTTTGAAACCGGGTCTCACTAAGTTGTGGAGGGCCTCACTAAGCAGCTGAGGCTGGCTGCGAACCCGGATCCTCCAGTTTCTGCCTCCCAAGTAGTGGGATTACAAGCGTGCGCCACCACGCCCGGTTTGTTTTTAATTTTGAAGCAAGGTCTCACTAAATTGCTGAGGGCCTCGCTAAGTTGCTGAGGCTGGTCTTGAACCAGCAATCCTCCTGTCTCCACCTCCCAAGTACTGGGATTACAGGTGTGTGCCACCATGCCTGGAATTTTTTGTTTGTTTTTGTTTTGAGACAGGGTCTCACTGTGTTGCCCAGGCTGGCCTCAAATTCATATTCCTCCTTGCCTCAGACTCCCAAGTAGCAGAGGTCACAGACACGTGCCGCCAGGCCTGGCTTGGCAGGTGGTTTTAAGGCTCTGATATTCTCTGGGCTGGGAGAGGTGACACGGTTGACCCAGGAGGTGGGGCTGAGAGAGGCACCAGGCAGCCAGGACACTGCAGGAAGGCACATCCAGAAAAAGGATGTGAAAATCTACCCCAGAAAGTTCCAAGGGGGCACGGCAGGGGAGACTGGAGCAGCTGTGAGAGATGTGAGAGATGGGCTGTACTGTCCCCTCCGCTCCCCCAGCAGCAATAACCAGGGATCGGGACACAGCTGTGTCACTGAGGCTTTGCTGAGACGGTGAGAGCACAGAAATTACCTGAATGTTGAACAATACGAAGGTAATCACGTGTCACAATAGACGGATGGCTGTATCAAAGGGACACCATGCAGTAAAATCGACGCGGTCTCAGCTAATGTTTATTCTGCTTCCTGTGCCAGGCCCTGTTTGTGAGTTTCTCAAGTACTGACTTAGTCCACCTACACAATGGCCCTAAAGGTAGGTGCTTTTATAATCCCATTTTACAGTGTGGAGGTGGAAGCAGGGAGAAGGTAAGGAACTCGCCCGACGTTGCACAGGAAAAAGGCTTTAGAGCTGAGATGTGGACCGGAGTCTGCTGGCTCGATATCTCAGCTCTCCCTCCTCTCCAAGGGCAGAAAGAAAGGTTTACTGACGTGAGAAATTGTTGCAAAATATTGGTTGGGTGAATAGATCAGGTTATGGAGCGGCACACAGGGTATGAGTCGAATCCTGGAGGAAATATGCCAGATTGCCAAAAGAGGAGGTTTCCGGATTATGAATAATTTTCATTTTTTGCTTTGTGATTGTATTTCCCCAATATTCTACAAGGAGTGTGGTTTTTTCTTTTTGTGGTACTGGGGATTGAACCCAGGGGCATTCTACCCCCGAGCTATACCCCCAGCCCTATTTTTTATTCTTTATTTTGAAACAGGGTCTCACTAAGTTGCGGAGGGCCTCACTAAGTAGCTGAGGCTGGCTGCGAACCTGGATCCTCTGGTCTTAGCCTTCCAAGTCCTGGGATTACAAGCATGCGCCACCACGCCCGGCTGTATTTTTGTTTTCAAGAAAAAAAAAAGTATTTCATTTGGTTCCCTTAAAAAAAGAAAAAGAACTTATAGCCAGGCATGGTGGTGCATGCCTGTAATTCCAGTACTTGGGAGGCTGAGACAGGAGGATCGCAGGCTCAAGGCCCCTCGGTAACTTAGCAAAATTCTCAGCAACATAGCAAGACCCTGATTCAAAACAAAAACTTAAAAAAGGGCTGGGGGTATAGCTCAGAAGTAAAACACCTCTGGCTTCAATTCCTAGTACCAAAATAAATAGATAAATATAAGCAACTTTCATATATTGTTGGTGAGAATTCAACATGGTGTATCCCCCGTGGGGGGCAATTTTGCAACATTTATCCAAGTTGCAAGTGCATTTGCCCTTTGACTCCGCAATCCTGAGTCTACGTGGTATTCCTATAGATAAAGCCATGCATGGTGAGATACAAGGTTCCTCAATACATCACTGCTTATAATAACAAAAGATTAGAAACAACCCAAGCACGCAATTTTCAGGGATCTGGTTAAATAAACTGTAGATGGAATAGTAGACAGCTGTAAAAAAGAACAAGAAAGCTTTCTGTGCTGATGGAGAAAGAGCCTGGGCTAGGAGGTGGGGCCTTTGGGAGGTGATTAGGTCATGAGGGTGGAGCCCTCATGGGACAATTTTAATGAATAAGGCAAGGTCCAAAGCAGCGTGTTTTGATGTCACTTCTGTCTAAGAAAGAGCGGAGGTGTCTTAGCTGGAGATGCTATAACAGAATACCATCGACTGGGTGGCTTGTAAGGAACAGAAATTGATTTCTCACGGTTCTGGAGGCTGGGCGTCCAAGATCGGTGCCAGCACGGTCGGGCTCTGGGGAGGGCCCTCTTCCGGGTTGCAAAGGATCAACTTTTCACTGTATCCTCTCACAGTGGAAAGACAAGAGCGCTCTCTGCCAGCCCCTTTTATGGGAGCACTAAGAGCATTTGTGGGGGCTCCACCCTCATGGCCTGGTCACCTCCTAAAGGCCCCATCTCCTAATACCGTCACATGGGGGTGCAAACATTCAGCCCAGGGCAGGAGGGGAGAAAGAATTCATTTTGTGTTTGCTTGTACTTTATCACAGAGATGCTAGAAGGCAGGTGACCATGCAAACCTTTTTTAAATTTGTGGTCCTGGGGACTGAACTCAGGAGTGTTCTACCTCTGAGCTACACCCCCAGCCCTATTTTATTTTTTATTTGGAAACAGGATCTTGCTAAGTTGCTGAAGGTCTCGCTAAGTTGCTGAGGCTGTCCTTGAACTTGTGATCCTCTAGTCTCAGCCTCCCAAGAACTGAGGTTGCTAGTGTGCGCCACCAGCCTGACTTGCAGTCATCAGAATCTTTTAACAACCAATCCAGAGAACACTGCAGCTGACCTGTGTCAGCACACGAAGGGCTATCCATGGAACAAAGGAGGGGTCACTCACAGAGCTGGGAAGATGGGGGTCACTCACGGAGCTGGGAAAATGGGTAAACAAGATGGGGATGGGAAAATACATCATTTAAAAAGACACCACAGCTGGGTGCAGTGGTGCACACCTGTAATCCCAGTACTTGGGAGGCTGAGGCAGGAGGACTGCAGGTTCAGCCTCAGCAATTTAGGGAGACCCTCGGCAATTTAGTGAGATCCTGTTTCAAAATAAAAAATATAAAGGATGGGGGGTGTAGCTCAGAGGTAGAATGCGCCTGGGTTCAAGCCCCAGGAAAACTCACACACACACACACACACACACACACACACACATCACATGTCAGAGTCGCTTCCAATCCCTTCTGCTCCATCACGGAGGCACGGGGAAGCTTGTAAGAGGAGAGGGTCTAGCCACCTGCGGTAAGCCCTAAGTATTCCAATAACATGTTGGAGCTGGCATGGTGGCCCATGCCTGTAATCCTAGTATGTGGGAGGCTGAGACAGGAGGATTGCTAGCCTCAACAATTTAGCAAGGCCTTCAGCAACTTAGACCCTGTTTCAATATGAAAAGTAAAATAGGGCTGGGTATAGCTCAGAGATAGAATGCCCCTGGGTTTGGTCCCCAATACCACAAAACAAACAAACAAACACACTTTGGGCTTCCACTCAGGAGTGAGACGCCTTGGAGCTTCTCTGGGCCCCGACCCCCCATCATACCGGCTCAGGTCTGTGGGGACAGAGGCGAGGGCCTGGGGTGCTTCTCCCCTCCTCAAAGATAAAGATACGGAGCTTCCTCCGCTTCCTCGCTCAGCCTGGCGCCCGGCACACAGTAGGCACTTGGTAAGCATTTGTTTAATGAATTGCTCCTGTTCGGCCTGGCTATCTCACCCTCTGGGTGGTAAGCCTCTTACCCGTACAAATCGGCCCCGGTGACTTAAGCCTTGGGGTTGCCAGTATGAGGGCCACATTACTTTAATCAGATAATCAGATTACGCCCTTCCTTTGCATCTGTCAGAGATCAGTACATTAAGCAAAGGGAAAGGAAAACATAAAGCATTCAAGCCATTGGGCAGATAATTACCCAGTCCTGCTACGCGCAGGCCACCGAGCTAAGTGCTGCAACACGCAAGCGCTGAGACTTCCCCGGCTAAGGACGGAGCAGGGCGGCCTCCCTCTCTGTCCTGTCTTCTGCGGAGGTGACTAGCCCTGCACATGGAACAGTGCACTTCATCCTCACAGTGGCCCTGTATAGGAAGTGCTCTCATTATTGAAGGTGTGCAGGTGCCAGAAATGAGACTCGAACTGGCTGAAGCAAGAAGAGATTTTTAGCCGGGCGTGGTGGCGCACGCTTGTAATCCCAGTACTTGGGAGGCTGAGACAGGAGGATCACAAGTTTGCGGTCAGCCTCAGCAACTTGTGAGACCCTCTGCAATTTAGTGAGAACCTGTTTCAAAATAAAGAACAAAATTGGCTGGGGTGTAGCTCGGAGGTAGAATGCTTCTGGAAGCAATCCCCAGTACCACAAAAACAGAACAAAAAATAAAACAAAATAAAAAAGAAGAGATTTTTATTGGCCCACACAACAGAAGGTTTTAGGCTTCAGGTACGGCGAGATCAAGGCTCCAGCTGTGTCTGACTTCCTCTGAATCCTGTCTATCTTCACACTGGCTTCCCTCATGGATTTGAGACAGCCGCCAGGAGCAGTCAGGACAGGATGCTTCTTTACTTGTGTCCAGCACAAGAGAGAATGAGCTTTCCAGGGCTTTCTCTCTAGAATGAGGAAGATTGTCTCTTAAAAGCTACCAGTTAGAGCCAGGCATGGTGGCACTCGCTTGTAATCCCAGTACTTGGGAAGCTGAGATTGGAGGATCCGGGTTCGCGGCCAGCCTCAGCTACTTAGTGAGACCCTCCGCAACTTAGTGAGACCCTGTTTCAAAATAAAGAATAAAAAATAGGGCTGAGGGTATATAGCTCGGAGGTAGGATGCCCCTGGGTTCAATCCCCAGTTCTGCAAAAAAAAAAAAAGAAAACAAAAAAAGCTACCAGTTAAGTCTTACCTCACATCTCATTAGTCCAAATTGGCTTAGACTTATCCATTTCATAATCCAATGGATCTTAACCCTGACTGCACCCCAGAATCACCCAAGGAGTTTTGAAAAACTATCGATGGGTAGGGACCACCCCAGTCCTATTAAATGAGAAACTTTGTGGGTGATGCTCAGGCATCGGCTCCCCAGGCACCTCTAATGCACAGTGAGGGCCTCAGGGTGTCACCTCCAAGGGAGCTCATCTTCTCAGTGACAGGGCGCCTGGCCCCACCTAACGAAGACTTTTGTCTGAAACCTTCACAACCGTGGCCCACGGCTAGACCCCACTGCCCGAGTATACCGGCAATTAATAATTTTAATAAATCCTGTAATTTTCTTGTGAATAGCATAATTATATTGCCTGGCAATTTGTGTGTGTGCTAAAGGCATTAATTTGTTAAATGTAAACATCTAAAATATGCCGCAATTATCGTGAGCCGTGGAAGCATGTCTTGATTTTTTAATGTCCTGGGCGCTTCCCAAACTGGAAGGGGCCCCGAGCTCTCTTGACTTCTAGAGATTCCACACCTGGTGTCTGGCCACAGGTGGACAGCCCTGGACCGCAGCCCGGGACCCCTCCCTTCTGTGAAAGTTTGCATTTTGGGCCCCGCTGCTCTATTGCCCTGGAGTGGTGGGTGGAGTGGCTCCTCTACTCCTTGACTTTGAGTTGGATCCTATGACTTGTGTCACCCAGAGGCTGAAATGTCCTTTCATGGATGGGCTGGCCCCTTCCACTTCCTCTGTACCAGAAGAAATTGTTCAAGATGGCGCTACCCCTATAGCCCGGGCCTGGGATGGTTCTTTTTTTTTTTTCTTTTTTTACAGTACTGGGGATGGAACCCAGGGGCATTCTACCTCTGAGCTATATCCTCAGCCCTATTTTTTATTATTTATTTTGAAACAGGGTCTCACTAAGTTGTGGAGGGCCTCACCAAGTAGCTGAGGCTGGCTGCAAACCTGGGATCCTCGGGTCTCAGCCTCCCAAGTACTGGGATTACAAGCGTGCACCACCATGCCTGGCTGGGATGGTTCATTTTATAAGTGGCAACTTGACTGGGCTAAGGGATCCCCAGATAGCTGATATGAATTTATGGGTGTGTCTTTGAGGACGTTTCTGGAAGAGCTTAGCATTTTAATTTCTCA
This sequence comes from Glis glis, assembly GCA_004027185.1. Taxonomy (NCBI): domain Eukaryota; kingdom Metazoa; phylum Chordata; class Mammalia; order Rodentia; family Gliridae; genus Glis; species Glis glis. The sequence continues at coordinate 14,969 of PVJS01004963.1, read as the reverse complement.
GAGATTGCCCTCACCAATGGGGTGGATAGCACCCAACCCATGATGGACCCCAGGAGAAACAAAAGGCAAAGAAAGAGAGGTTTATCCTACACTTTTTTTTTTTTGTGGTACTGGGGATTGAACCCAGGAGCATTCTGCCTCTGGCTATACCCCCAGCCCTACTTTTTATTCTTTATTTTGAAACAAGGTCTCACTAAGTTGCAGAGGGCCTCACTAAGTATCTGAGGCTGGCTGCGAACCCAGATCCTCTGTTCTCAGCCTCCCAAGTACTGGGATTACAAGTGTGCGCCACCACGCCCGGCATCCTCCACTTTTTGAGTGGGGACATCCGTGTCCTCCTGCCCCTGGACATTGGTGCTCCTGGTTCTTGAACCTTTGAACTCAGATCAAAGTACACCACCAGCTTCCAGCTTGCAGATGGTAGATATTGTGTCATTTCTTGGCTTCCATAATCACGTGAGCCAACTTTCATTCTGAACCTCATATGTTTATGTATACACGATTTATTCTATTTTTCTAGAGAATCCTGACTAACACAAGGCCCCAGGATGAGATGTGCAACTGAGCTAAGCTGGAACCACTTCCTGGAGTAGAGCTGCGGGGTCACGTCCAACCACAGTGCAGACCCACGAGGGCAAGAATGCAGGATTGCTGTTTGAAGCCCCTGAGTTTTGGAGTGTTTGTTATGCAGGATTATTGCGGCAGTAATTGACTAATTCAACTTCTCAGACTGTGCTGTACACAGATATGTCAGTCCTAAGTACTTGTGGCCCCAGAGGACTTTGGGGACCTAGGACAATAGCAGAAAGTAGCTGAACAGAGAGTATGTCCCTTGGGGATCCAATGGTAGCATCTAGCATTTGTGAGGGTTATGGTGAGCCTTTGGTTTAAGCATATTGATTGCAAGCATCAGTTTTATTTTTTTCAATCAGACCGCTTGCTGGGTTTGAAACCTAGCTCCACTACTTGTATGCGGTGTGACTTCGGACAGGCCATTTTTCTCTGGGCCTCGGGTTCCTCACCTGTAAAATGAGGATGATAATAATTGTGCAGGTGAAACACGTCTTTGTATAAAATGCACGGAGCTGGGCCTGGAGCTCCCCCCCTGCATTCCATTCTCTCAACACCAACCAGAGCCATATCACTGTTTTTGGATAATGGAACTGAGGTTAAGGGAGGGCCGATGGCCGGGCATGGTGGCACACACTTGTAATCCCAGTACTTGGGAGGATGAGACAGGAGGATCCGGGTTTGCAGCCAGCCTCAGCTACTTAGTGAGGCCCTCCGCAACTTAGTGAGACCCTGTTTCAAAATAAAGAATACAGCCGGGCGTGGTGGCGCACGCTTGTAATCCCAGTACTCTGGGAGGTGGAGACCGGAGGATCCGGGTTTGCGGCCAGCCTCAGCTCTCTCTCTCTCTCTCTCTCTCTCTCTCTCTCCCTGTCTCTCTCTTTCTCTCTCCCTCTCTCTACATAGTGAGGCCCTCCGCAACTTCGTGAGACCCGGTTTCAAAATAAAGTATAAAAAATAGGGCCGGGGGTGTAGCGCGGAGGTAGAACGCCCCTGCGTTCAATCCCTGGTACTGCAAAAAAAAAAACCCAAAAAACAAAAAACAAAATAAAGAATACAAAATAGGCCTGGGGGTGTAGCCCAGAGGTAGAAAGCTCCTGGGTTCAATTCCTGGTACCGCAAAAAAAAAAAAAAAGGGAGGGCGGATGACTTGTGTGAGGTCACACAGCATGTGAGTCACAAGACATGAAAACAATGCCATCTGATTGCAGACCATTTTTTATCTCTGAATCCCCCACACTTAGTGGGAGTTTGGCACATATCAGGCAACAATGAATATCAATGAATGAATGAATGAATGAATGAGCGAATGAACAGGCGTGGGTGAATGGAAAACAGACTGGACTGTGAGTAGAATCTTTATCCAGTGCTGTGTGTGTGTGTGTGTGTGTGTATGTGTGTGTGCGTGTGTGTGTTACTATGGATTGAACCCAGGGGCATTCTACCTCTGAGCTACACCCCCAGCCTTTTTTTACTTTTTTTTTTTTTTTTGGTGTGTGTGTAGTACTGGGGATTGAATCCAGGGACATTCTACCTCTGAGCTATATCCCCAGACCTATTTTTTATTTTTATTTTGAAACAGGGTCTTGCTAGATTGATGAGAGTCTCACTACTTGCTGAGGTTGTCCTCGAACCTGCAATCCTCCTGTCTCAGCCTCCCAAGTACTGGGTGTGCACCACCATGCCCGGCTCCTTTTTTTTACTTTTGAAACAGGGTCTTGCTAAGTTGACGAGGCTGACTTTGAACCTGCGATTCTCCTCTCTCAGCCTCTCAAGTGCTGGGATTACAGGGGGGTGCCACCATGCCCCGCCATCCAGAGCTGTCTTTAGTTGATCTGGTTCCTAACTGGGCTGGGGTGGGTTGGTGAATGGGAACCTCCCCTAGGCTGGTTTGGGGGGATGGGGCACAATGTTAGCTGCCCTGGGAAGGAAGTGGGGTTCAGCAGTGTGTCCCTGGGACAGCGTTTTCCAGACTCTCTGAGATTCAGTTTACTCCTGAGTCAAAGCGGGATGCTGCAGGAAGGAGAGCCAGGGAGTATCAGGGCAGCCAAGGCTGGGGCCATCTCCAGGGCCCCAGAGCCTCCCTCCTTCCCAGAGGGAAACCTGAGCCCTGCTGTGCTGGCAGATTCTGGGGTCTGAACAGCTGTGTCCTCTACCCCCCCCCTTCCAGGGTGGAGGCCTGTCCCTCCAAAAGGCAAGGACAGGTGCAGGGCCTCCTGGGGCAGCAGTGTGCCCAGGGTTTGTCCCACAGTTGGGCAGCAAGGCCTCTGCTAACGGACAAGGTCAGGCAGAGCCCCATGGTCTGGTGTGCAGGAGAGTACGGGTGACCCAACTGTGGTCTCTTTGCCTTTCAGAGTCTCTGTTTCCTTGAAATACGAATCAGCTCGTGGATCTTGGGTCTGTGCAGATGCTCCAAAGGGGGTCCCTGGAGGTTCCAGAAGACTCTCTGTGAACTGCAAGGGCTCAGGCTGCAGGAGGCCACTCCTGAGTCCTCGATTGCTATGTCTGTAAAATTCAAGCCAGGAGCTGGGCATGGTGGCACACGCCTGTAATCCCAGTACTTGGGAGGCTGAGAAAGGGGGATCACAGGTTCGAGGACAGCCTCAGCAATGTAGCGAGACTCACAGCAACCTACAGACTCTGTTATTAAAATAAAATAAATAAGCTGGGCGTGGTGGTGCACGCTTGTAATCCTAGTACTTGGGAATTTGAGACAGGAGGATCGCAGGTTTGAGGACAACCTCAGCAATGTAGTGAGGCTCTCAGCAACCTAGTGAGACCCTGTTTCCAAATAAGAAATAAAATCGGTCTGAGCCGGGCGTGGTGGTGCACACTTGTAATCCCAGTACTTGGGAGGCTGAGATTGGAGGATCTGGGTTCGTGGGCCAGCCTCAGCTACTTAGTGAGGCCCTCCGCAACTTAGTGAGACCCTGTTTCAAAATAAAGAATAAAAAATAGGGCTGGGGGTGTAGCCCAGAAGTAGAATGCCCCTGGGTTCAATCCCCAGTACTGCAGAAAGAAAAAGAAAGAAAGAAAGAAAGAAAGAAAGAAAGAAAGAAAGAAAGAAGGAAGGAAGGAAAGAAGGAAAAAGAAGGAAGGAAAGAAAGAAAACTGGTCTGGGGGTGTAGCTCAGAGGTAGAATGCCTCTGGGTTCAATTCCCAGTACCACAAAAAAAAAAAAATAAAAATAAATAAAGTAAATAAAAACTAGGGCTGGGGTGTAGCTCAGAGGTAGAATGCCCTTGAGTTCAATCCCCAGTACCACCACCACCAACAAATTTGACCAAGGACCTTCCAGCTGGGTTGGGCCTCCAACCTAGTCCTGTAAGGAGCTGTCCCGCTAACAGCCTCACTCATGAAGGTTAGGGTGCTTCTGGTGTGATGGTACCCCCATCCCCTGTGAAGCCTGAGGTATGAGGCCAGCAATTTCCAGTGTACCCGAGATCTAGAGACAAAGGAATGAGTTTGACAAAATAAGAGGATCTCCTATGGAGATAGATCCTAGAGGTGGGGCATTTTGCAAAATGACTGGTCCAGTCTTCCCAAATCGTTGTCATAAAAAAGGGTCTTTCTGGACTGAGGGAGACTTAAGGGCAGGCATCCGGAGGCTTTGCAGAGTCCTCCACTGTACCCAGGTTTGCAGGAATCAGTGTAAGGGTATTTTGGGGGACAAGAAGAGAACTTGAAATGGATGTTGGTTGGACAAGAGGAAGATGTATTGACAGGGAAAGACTGAGATTATTAACAGAAGAAGGTATGGTTTCATTTCTTTTCTTTCTTTCTTTCTTTCTTTCTTTCTTTCTTTCCTTCCTTCCTTCCTTCCTTCCTTCCTTCCTTCCTTCCTTTCTTTTCGGTACTGGGGATTGAACCCAAAGACGCTCTGTTTTGTTGTTGTTGTTTTGCGGTACTGGGGGTTGAACCCAGGGACATTCTACCTCTGAGCTACATCCTCAGCCCTATTTTTTATTATTTACTTTGAAACAGGGCCTCACTAAGTAGCTGAGGCTGGCCATGAACCTGCGATCCTCCTGTCTCAGCCTCCCAAGTACTGGGATTACAAGCATGCGCCACCATGCCCGGCTTCAAAGATGCTCTATTTTATTTTTATTTTGAAACAGGGTCTCACTAAGTTGCTAAGGCTGGCCTTGAACCTGAAATCATCCTGTCTCAGGCTTCCAAGTTCTAGGATTACAGGCATGCACCACCAAGCCCGGTTTATGATTTCATTTTGGTTAAACAAATTTATATGCATAAAAAAGGACAGACAATACGGTGTTTACAGTGATACTCCCTAGGTGGTAGAAATAGAGTCGTTTTTTTTCTTTATTTTTGCTCATTTATGTGTTCTGGCTTTCTACAATGTGCGTGCACAACTTTGATGATAATAAAAGGCTATTTTATTATATTATTATTACTGATTTTTGTGTGTTGTTTTGGTTTTTTGGGTCCTGGGAATTGAGCCCAGGGGCAGTCTACTTCTGAGCTACACCCTCAGCCCTATTTTTATTTTTTATTTTGAGACAGGGTCTCATTAAGTTGTGAGGACCTCACTAAGTTGCTGAGGCTGGTCACGAACCTGCAATCCTCTTGTCTCAGCCTCCCAAGTACTAGGATTACAGGCGTGAGCCACCATGTCTGGCATTTTCTTTTCTTTTTTTTTTTTTTTGGAGATAGGGGTCTCACTATGTTTCCTAGGGCTGGTCTCAAACTTCTCCGCTCAAATGATCCTCCTGCCTCAGTCTCCTGAGTAGCTGGGACTATAGGTGCATACCGCCTCACCCAGCTAAAAGGTTATTTTATTTTATTGGTGCTAGGGATCAAATCCAGGGCCTTGCACATGCTAGGAAAGTGCTATACCACTGAACTATACCCTCAGCCCCTAAAAGGTTATTTCGCTGGGCACAGTGGCACATACCTATAACCCAAACTACTTGGGAGGCTGAGGCAGAAGGATCACAAGCCGGAGGCCAGCCTGGACAACTTAGCAAGACCCTGTCTCAAAATAAAATTTAAAAAAAAAGGCTGGTATGTAGCTCAGTGGTACAGCGCTTGTCTAGCATGTGTGAGACCCTGGGTTCCACCCCCTAGTACCACAAAACAAAACAAACGAACAAAACAAAACAAAAAGCCAGTTATTTTAAATCAGAGAAGGTCTCTGAGCAGTCCCTAACTCTGACAGTCTCCTTTGGCCTCAGCCTCTTCTCCCATCTGGGACTCACGGGTGACATTGTCCCAGCCTCCCCTGCCTCCAGGGATCACTCTGCCTTCCCCCCTCCCTCCCATCAGTGTTTATGTGTGGAGGATATGTTCTGAATAATAATAATGTCCAGCCTCCCTCTCTGCACTCCTGCCCTCCTCCTCCCCTGCAGAGAAGGGACTTAGCTGACAGTCAAGTTTGGGAAGTGCTCCTGGGCAGGCCTGGCCCAGCCCCAGCTCTTTTGGAAGTCTCTTATTGGTCTGTTCCTACCTGGCAGTCAGCAGCCTCTGGCATCCCACTGGCCAGGGACCAGGCAGATTCATGGGTGAACGTCAAGTTCAACAGTGGGATAGCAGGCGGCTCGCTTGGCCATCAACCTGAAGTCAGACCTGCAAGGATTTTTTTTTTTTTTTTTGGTACTGGGAATTGAACCATGGAGCACTCTACCTCCAAGCTACACCCCAGTCCATTTTTAATTTTTTGTTTTGAAACAGGGTCTCACTAGTTGCAGGAGGCCTCGCTAAATTGCTGCGGCTGGCTTCAAACTTGCGATCCTCCTGTCTCAGCCTCCTCTCTCAGGCCTGTGTCACCGAAGAAAATACTCTTGATCTCTAACTGCTGTGTGTGTCTCTGGGTTGGGGAGAGGAGGAGCGCTCTCCAGCGACCACTTTCTCTGCCCAACTCCAGGCCCAGGTAGAAGCCAGTTTTCTAGAGGCAGCTTTTAGAGGTGAGAACTTCAGGACCCAGTTTCGAATGAAGAGGGGAGAAAGAATTACTAGGTACAGCCAGAAGGGTGGGGGGCAGGCCTCCCAGATGGAAGAGACAGCAGGGAAGGCAGGGACGCAGGCGGGTGGTAGGGGGTGGGGTTGTGCCTTTTCTGTGCCCAGCTTCAGGGACAGCAACTTAAATCATGTGAAATGTGGAACCACATGAGGTTTTTTTAGGTTTTTTTTAGAGGGAGGAGGTACTGGGGATTGAACCCAGAGGCATTCTACCTCCAAGCTACATCCCCAGTCCAATTTTATTTTTTAATCAGAAACAGGGTCTCACTAGGTTGCTGAGAGCCTCCCTAAGTTGTCGAGGCTGGCTTTGAACCTGCGATCCTCCTGTCTCAGCCTCCCGAGTACTGGGATTACAAGTGTGCGCCACCACGCCTGGCTCACAGGAGGATTTTAAACTGAGGCATGTTTGCGTGTTGGAGACATCTCCTGGGGCCACTCTATGAAGGAAAGATGGAGGGGAGCAAGAAGCCCAGGCTTAGGGGTGCTAACCCAGAACACCTGCAGAGAGGAAAGAGCTTTTTAAAAGAACAAAAAAGAGCCAGGTGTGGTGGCTCACGCCTGTAATTCCAGTACTTGGGAGGCTGAGACAGGAGGATCTTTTTTTTTTTGGTGCATTGTAATCATACATGTTGATGGGTTTCAGGGTGGTAGAAGTATACATGCACACATGGGACAATTAGCCCTCCCCCAATATCCACCCCCTTCCCTCCCACTTCCCTCCTTCTCATGCTCAGCATAGTAGTTGACTTTGATATATTTGTGTAAGACAGGAGGATCTTAGGTTCAAAGCCAGCTTCAGCAACTTAGCCAGACCCTCAGCGACTTAGCAAGACCCTGTTTCAAAATTAAAAAAAAAAAAGCCGGGCGTGGTGGCGCACGCTGGTAATCCCAGTACTTGGGAGGAGGTGGAGACCGGAGGATTGCGGCCAGCCTCAGCTACTTAGTGAGGCCCTCCGCAACTTCGTGAGACCTGGTTTCAAAATAAAGGATAAAACATAGGGCTGGCGGTGTAGCTCGGAGGTAGAACGCCCCTGGGTTCAATCCCCGGTACTGCAAAAAAATAAATAAATAAAAAAAATAGGTCTAGGGTATAGCTCAGAGATAAAATGCCCCTGGGTTCTATTTCTGGTACCAAAATAATAATAATAATAATAATAATAATAACGATAATAATAATAATAAATAAAAGAACAAAGGAGGCAACAGCCTCCGCATCCCACATATGAGTAGCTGAGCCCTTCATTTCAGAAACAAATCACTCCCAATTGATGATTGTCAAGATCCCAGAAATGGGCTTTTTGAATTATGTAAAGGTGGGCCCTTAAGTCGTCTGTCAGACCCAAGCCCCTCTTGGATGACAAATATCTTCTAATGTCCCTTCACCAAGATGAAATGAAATTCATAAATAACCTAACCTACACTCACATATGCTTTTTAAATTCAATATATATATAAATATATATTAAATATAATGTATAATGTGAAGGAGAAAGCAACTTATAATAAAATAATATGAATTTCAGAGCTGGGAGTGGTGGTGGCACATGCCTGTAATCCCAGTACTTGGGAGGCTAAGACAGGAAGATCGAAGGCTTGAGGCCAGCCTCTGCTACTTAGTGAGGCCCTCCACAACTTAGCGAGACCCTGTTTCAAAATAAAAAAATAAGAGCCAGGCATGGTGGTGCACGCCTGTAAATCCCAGTACTTGGGAGGCTGAGACAGGAGGATCGCAGGTTTGGCGCCAGCCTCAGCTACTTAGTAAGGCCCTCTGCAACTTAATGAGACCCTGTTTCAAAAATAAAGAATAAAAAATTGGGCTGGGGGTGTAGCTTGGAGGTAGAACACCCCTGGGTTCAATCTTCAGTATCACACACACACACACACACACACACACACACCAAATAATAATAATAATAATAATTATTATTATTATTATTATTATATGAATTTCAGGATGGAACAGGAGAAGCCGATTCCAGCAGGGGATGGAGGATGTGGCCCCCACTCGCTCCTAGGGGTGGGACCACGGGGTCACAGCAGCCACAGAGCAGACACAGGTGGCTGTGAGGGTGACTCAGATGCCTCGGGCCACGCCGCAGTAGTGACATGAATTGAGCAATGAAGGAGCCCTGGCAAAATGCCGAACAAAACAAGGGACAATCTTCTCTCCTTGTGCACAATAGTCTTGCTCCCAGAAAATCCTGTGTGTATTATAAGCTTGCAAAAATTACTTTGTGTTTATATATAAACAGGCCACACATACACACACACATCCATTGTAACAAGAAAAATGCCCCTGCAGATTTCCCAGACTGCTCCAAGGGGCCGTCTTGGTCTCATTGAGCATCATTGTCTTGGAACCACATCAGTAATGGTAGCAATTGACTCCAAAATGTAGATGTCCTGCAAAATCAGTTTTGTACCTTCTCCTGGCCGGGAGAGGGGTGAGAGGAGGGCCCGCAGATGGAAGGGTGGTGATCAGGCCCCAAGAAATGGCATCAGACCAGGGCCCAGAGCAGACATCTGGCTGCTGAGGCATTTCCTGTGGTGGGAGCACACAAGATGCAAGCAAGAATCCGGGTGCAGTGGTTCTCGCCTGTCATCCCAGTACTTGGGAGGCTGAGAGGAGGATCACAGGTTCAAGGCCAACCCCCCGTAACTTAATGAGACTCTAAGCAACCTAGCAAGACCCTGTTTCAAAACAAAAAAAATACAAAGGGCTGGGGATGAAGCTCAGAAGTAGAATGCCCCTGGGTTCAATTCCCAGTACCATTAAAAAAAAAAAAAAAACCTAGGTTCAATTGTAAGTTGTCCCCACATGGGGCTGTAATACTCTCTTCTGTCCCCAAACAGGCCTTTATACACAGTAGTGCTTGGTGGGGGTAATACCTCATAACTTCAAGGCACTTGGTGTTTATCCTAGTGGACTCATGGCACCTTTGACCAGTCTGAAGACGCAAGGGCCAATTTACCACCATTCTATAATGGGAAAACCAAAGCCCAGGGCATCAGAGTGCCCCGCCCAAGGTCAGGCTGCGCATCAATGGCAGCGCTAGGCTTCGAACCCTGACTCCTGTGGTCCACACTTGATCATTCCGCCAGCAAGGGCCGGGCCTGTGCCAGGCGAAGCACTGTGGGGAGAAATAGTAGCAGTAAGCTGGGCATGGAGGTGCACACCTGTAATCCGAGTACTTGGGAGGCTGAGACAAGAGGTTCGCAGGTTCGAGGCCAGCCTCAGCAACTTAGTGAGACAAAACAAAATAGAAAAGAAAAGAAGAACTAGGAGCTGTAGGCAGGGAGCTGGGGCAAGACTGCAGAAAAGTAGATTAAGGGATAACATCAAAGCATCCACTGAGATTCTCAGAAGCATTGGGAAGAATGCTAGACTTCCTGGGTACAAAGGATGGGGACTCTATCATTCCAGCTGGATTTTTTTTTTTTTTGCAGTACTGGGGGTTGAACTCAGGGGCCTTCTACCTCCAAGCTACACCCCCAGCCCATTTTATTATTCTTTATTTTGAAACAGGGTCTCACTAAGTTGCAGAGGGCCTCACTAAGTAGCTGAGGCTGGCTGTGAACCTGCGATCCTCCTGTCTCAGCCTCCCAAGTACTGGGATTATAAGCATGCTCCACCATGCCCGGCTCCAGCTGGATCTTATAGGGAAGGGGGACTCCATGGAGGTGAAAGACATGGTATTCTGTCCTGATGGGAACCCCCAAATGGCCATGTTGGCTTAATATCCAGAGTCCATCTCAACTCTCCTGTTTTCTTTTTCTTTTTTTCGTACTAGGAATTGACCCCAGAGGCATTCTACCTCTGAACTACACCCCCAGACCGATTTTATTTCTTGTTTGGAAACAGGGTCTCACTAGGTTGCTGAGAGCCTCACAATATTGCTGAGGCTGTCTTCGAATCTGCAATCCTCCTGTCTCGGCCTCCCAAGTACTAGGATTACAAGGCTGCTCCACCATGCCTGGCTAACTCTTCTGTTTTCTGAACTCCTGCATTTAAACAGCCTCACCCATTTCCACCCGGTTTGTTAATAGCTGCATTTTTATGTATTTGTTGGCTGAGAAAATGTAGCATGGAAGACTCCTGTGAATTCAGAGCTGCTTCCAGGGAATTTGAATGTTATTAATCACAATGGCATCCACACACGTTTGACAACATTGCCTCCGTGGAAGCCAAGCAAGTGCTTTCCAGCTACGCTGCTGGGGCGCTTCAGACCACGCAGGTAGGAGGCGCAGGTGGGACCCAGGCAAAGGCAGAGAAGGAGCGATTGATGCAGCTGCCCCATGGTCCCCCAGCCCCAGGTCATCCCTCTGGGGTGGCTCAGGATCCCCCGAACGGTCCTGGTCCCTGTCACCTTCTTCCTGATGGTAGAAGTCCTGGAGAAAAGGTTGGATTGGATGGTGGTATGGTTTGGGTATGGTTTGAATGTATCACCTAAGGTTTCAAATATTAAAATCTAATTCCCCTTATGAGGTATTAAGAGGGTGGATGAGCCAGGCATGGTGGCACACGCTTGTAATCCCAGTACTTGGGAGGCGGAGACAGGAGGATCGGGGTTGCCAGCCAGCCTCAGCTACTTAGTGAGGCCCTCCACAACTTAGTGAGACTCTGTTTCAAAATAGAAAATAAAAAATAGGGCTGGGGGTGGAGCTCAGAGGTAGAATGCCCCTGGGTTCAATCCCCAGTACTGAAAAAAAAAAAGAGGGTGGACACTTAATCTGACTAAGAGGCGGGGCCCTTGGGTGGTGATTGGCATTAAAGTCATTAGGGTGGGGGCCTTCACCTTGAATGCTAACAGCTTTAGAAGAGGGAGAGACCATCACACACACACACACACACACACACACACATTCACACGCTCTCCTTTTTTCCCTCTCTGTCTCTTGCCATGTGATGCCCCGTGCTGCCTCAGGACATTGCTGGTGAGAAGGCCATCACCAGGTGCAGGCCCTCGACCCTGAATGAACCTCCAGACTATGAGCCAAAATGCACCTGCATGCTTTAGAACTCCCCCCATTGTGGCGTTGTGTTATTAGCAGCAGAACCTGGGCACATAAAGGCGCTCCTTCCCAGAGTCTTTGCTTGCAGAGCAGCTCCAGGGATGACCCTGCTAAGGCTCCGCTGATCTCCCACCAGCCCATTCAGAGGTGCCTTCGCATTGGAGGTCGGCCCTGGACAATCCGCGGGGCCAGTGGAGGCCTCGCAACAGATGGAAAGGGGGTGGGGTGGGCCACGTGCCTCCAAAAGTGGCTGGGAAGTCAGGTGTGGTGGCGCATGCTTGTAATCCCAGTACTTGGGAGGCTGAGACAGGAGGATCACAGGTTCACTGCCAGCCTCAGCTACTTAGTGAGGCCCTCCACAACTTAGTGAGACCCTGTTTCAAAATAGGGTAACATTACTGAGTTCCAGGACTTTGGATGAGTGGAGCCATGAGGTGCACTTGCTTTTGTGGTTGCTCCTCCCGCTCACTGTTGTTTGTGTGGTTCATCCACAGCACGGCAGTATTTCATCAGTTGAATGAACTATAACATATTGGGTTTAATCTTATGGAATGGCTAATCTTTGACCTAGTTATCTATTAACAGGCCATTTCACAAAGTTCAACCTCACATTCATCCATTTTATGGTCGATGGATGCTTCGTGCTGTGAACACTGGTGTGTGTATCTTAGCGAGCATCCGCACTCATGTCTGCCAATACCTACTGAGAGGTAGATTTTCTGGGTAAGTTAGATTTGGTCAGTTCTTCCAGTTTTCCAAAGTGGGTTTTTGTGTGTGTGTGGTACTGGGGATTGAACCCAGGGGCATTCTACCTCCAAGCTGCACTCCCAGCCCTATTTTTTATTCTTTATTTTGAAACAGGGTCTCACTAAGTAGCTGAGGTTGGCCGCGAACCTTCGATCCTCCTGTCTCAGCCTCACGAGTACTGGGATTACAAGCGTGTGCCACCACGTCCAGCTCAAAGTGTTGTTGTTGTTTTTTTTTTTTTACCATTTTACCACCAACAACCATGTATAACAGTACTGGTTGCTCCATATCCTTGCTCACAGTTCTTTCGGTTTTAGCCAACTTCCCAGCCACTTTTTTTCCAGCTTATTTGTTATTTATTTATCTTTTTTGCGGAACCGGGGATTGAACCCAGGGGCATTCTACCTCTGAGCTACACCCCCACCCTATTTTTTATACTTTATTTTGAAACTGGGTCTCATAAAGTCACAGAGGGCCTCACTAAGTAGCTGAGGCTGGCTGCGAACCCGAATCCTCCGGTCTCCGCCTCCCAAGTACTGGGATTACAAGCGTGCACCACCATGCCCGGCCAAATTTTTAAGACACTATTACAAATGGCCAATAAGCACATGAAAAGATGTTCACCATCATTAATCATTACAGAAACATAAACCCACAATAAGATACCATTGTACACCTGCTAGGGTGGCTATTTCGGGGTGGGGAGGAGTACTGGGGATTGAACCCTGGGGCATTCTACCTCTGAGCTACATCCCTAGCCCTATTTTATTTTATTTTATTTTATTTTATTTTATTTTATTTTTGGTGCTGGGGGTTGAACCCAGGAGAATTCTACCTCCGAGCCACACCCCCGGCCCTATTTTTATTTTTTATTTTGAAACAGGGTCTCACTAAGTTGTGGAGGGCCTCACTTAGTTGCAGAAGCTGGCTTTGAACCTGTGATCCTCCTTTCTCAGCCTCCCAAAGTACTGGGATTACAAGTATGCATCACCACGCCTGGCTTATTTTTTGTTTTGAAACAGGGTCTCTTTAGGTTGCTAGGAGTCTCTGTAAGTTGCTGAGGCTGGCCTCCAACCTGTTATCCTGTCTCAGCCTCCCAAGTACTGGGATTACAGGCGAGTGCCACTATGCCTGGCTTAGGATGGCTATTTTAAGACAAAACCAAACCAAACAAAAAACAGAATATAACACACATTGGCAAGGATGTGGATACACTGGAACCCTGCTGTGAGTGTAAAATGATGTAGCCACTATGGAAAACAATGCGGGTCCTGAAATGATTAAAGATAGAATTACCATATGATCCAGCAATCCCACTTCTGGATATACACCCAAAAGAACGGAAAGCAGGGATTTGAACAGATATTTGTACATACATGTTCATAGCAGCATTACTCAAAATAGCCAAAAGATAGGGGAAAAAAAACCCAAATGTCCATAGAAGAATGAAATCTGGTTTTCAGCCATGGATGACAATATGCCATAAACATGGAATGAATATTATTCTATCTTAAAAAGGAATGGAACTCTGACACATACTACAACATGTTTTTTGTTTTGTTTTGTTTTGTTTTTTACTAGGGATTGAATCCAGGGGCATTCTACCTCTGAGCTATAGCTCCAGCCCTTCTTGTTTTTTTTATTTTGAATCCGGGTTTCGCTGAGTTGCTGAGAGCCTTGCTAAGTTGCTGAAGCTGGCCTCAAACCTGCAATCCTCCTGCCTCAGCCTCCCAACCACTGGGATTAGAGGCGTGCGCCACCAGGCTAACATGGATGAATCTTGAAGACATCATGCTAAATTAAATAAGCCAGACACAAAAGGACAACTATTGGTGTGATTCTACTTATATGAAGTACCTAGAATAGCCAAATTCATAGATGAGAAAATAAGAGTTCTGGTGGCTATCAGGGGCTGAGGGGAGGGGAAATGGAGAGTTGTTCTTTAATGGGAACGGAATTCCAGGTGGGGAATGGATGAGAAAGTTCTGGAAACAGATGGTTGTGATGGCTGCTCAATAATGTGAATATACTTAACTTTCCTGAGGTGTCAATTTCAAAACGGTTAAGATGGCAAATTTTATCTTATGTATACTTTACCACAATTTTTAAAAAGCCATAAAACTATGGTTGGTCCCTGTATCCATGAGTTCAGCATCCACAGATTCAAGTGATCACAGATCAAAAATATTCCACAATTTGGGCATGGTGGTGCATGCCTGCAATCCCAGTACTTGGCAGGCTGAGACAGGAGGATCACAGGTTTGAGGTCAGCCTCAGCAACTTATTGAGACCCTGTTTCCAAATTAAAAAAAATAAATCGGTCGTGGTGGTGCACGCTTGTAATCCCAGTACTTGGGAGGCTAAGACAGGAGGATTGGGGTTCGTGGTCAGCCTCAGCTACTTAGTGAGGCCCTCCGCAACTTAGTGAGAACCTGTTTCAAAATAAAGAATACAAAATAGGGCTGGGGGTGTAGCTCAGAGGTAGAATGCCCCTGGGTTCAATCCCCAGTACCGCAAAATAATAATAATAATAATAATAATAATAACAACAACAATAATAATAATAATAAAGGCTGGGGTGTAACTCAGAGGTGGAATGCTCCTGGGTTCAATCCCCAGTAGAAGAAGGAGGAGGAGGAGGAGGAGGAGGAGGAGGAGGA